>JANIJI010000061.1:8270000-8375000 GCA_024500535.1 Leptonema lineaticorne | reverse complement strand
AAGAATTATATATTGTATATTTTAAATGTTTCAATTTTGAGCTATTTATCGATAAACCGCATAAATGAAAAGTTTTCTCTGAGAGATCCATTTTACTCCTATTTTTTAACACTCTATATTTTAAATGCAGATTTTAATTTACTATTTTTTTCCAATTCTAATTATAATTTAATGATAAAATTAGAAAAATAAATAGTTTCAACTAAAAAAAAATTCATGAAAGCTCCATTCTAAAAGAGTTGAACTTTATGAACACATTATGTAGATAGTATATAAAAAATCATATTCTCATTTAATTTAACTGAAATATTCAATTCAAATTTCTGTATCATTAGAATAGATAATTAAAATTTTCCAGGATAATCATTATATAACAATTAATATTCGATGTTTTATTTGTATATATATATATATATATATATATATATATATATATATATAATAATAATATATGTCATGATTAATATTATGTCCGGTAAATTGTGTGAATTGATTTTGTCAATTAATATTAATCCGCGGGATGATTCACGAACAATCCCGGTACGACGTATGAAATTTGACATAACCAACCAACTGTTAATAATATAGCCAGGACCGTTCGTTGTCTGTCAACCGCAAGATTGTTAAATGTTTGATCGGTAATTAACCGCAATTAAGTTTATGTCCTCTGAGAAAGCCTCCATTTCAAGAGATCAAAGCGACGAAGCGAATTGTGAGGTCAACTAGTAATAACATTTATTTCATTTTGACAATTGTATAAGATTCATGTTCAAATCAGAAAGTTTTTTTTTTATGACTGTGATTTAGTTTTAGATTTGTATATGAGTTGATTTTTGAGGTTTCTATATAACACTTCAAATCTTGTTAAAAATAGTATGCAATGTTTTATATTAAAATTTTATGATGAATTGACCGGACAGATGTATATAAAATTTATTGTATATATATATGAGAGAGATATTTTTGTATATATGCAATTAAAAAAATATGATATAAAGTAGAATGACGAAATGCTATTTCGAGTTTTTATAGCAAAATTTATTATTTGGACGACCTTCGTATATTAAAAATATTATTTTATACTGAAAAATAAAAAAAAAAGTTTATTTCAGATCGCCATCGACTCACAATATGCCCAACTGGATGAATAAGCTATTTTTACAATTTCTACCTAAGATTTTAATGATGAGACGTACAAAATATACACTTCCCGACTATGACGACAATTATACATCAAACGGTTTCACGAATGAAATAGATCTGAGGTATCTTTCAGATTTTTAAATAAGATTAAAAAATTAAGTTGACAAAATATTTTTTGATATTTATATTTATATAAATATAAAATATAGCAGAGAAAGTCTCAGCGATCCATTTACGCCTGATTATAAAAGTGGACAAGAAGGGTTTGATTCTGTTGGACAAGCATTTGGAAGACCCGATGATGAATCGAGACCGGTTCCACCTCATATGCCGCACGCTCAAGGTTTTTATCATTGATATAATTGATAAAAGAAATACAAAAAATAATATTTAATGAAAAAAACATATGATTTACAGTTCCTGAAGCCGATAATGTATTGCCGAAACACATGTCACCCGAAGTACAAGCGGCACTTAGGGGAGTTCGATTTATTGCGCAACATATTAAAAATGCTGATAAAGATAACGAGGTAAATAAATTTATATAATATCGGCTATTCATTTCAGATACACGTGAATAATTTTAATTTTATAATAAAATCTGTTTAATTAAAGTTTTACGTAAGGGAAAATTAGACTTGCGTAAATTATTTTTATATTATTATTATTTTTTTTTTTTTGATACGGATTACTAGGAATGATATATAGTTAATATTACATATATATATATATATATATATATATATATATATATATATATATATATATTATGGAAAAAAAACGTTTCGTGAAATCGAAGGGTTAATAAACCCCGTGTAATATGATCCGAACGTAATTTGTTTCAATTGAATTTCGTCGAAAAACTTTTCAGACAAATTTCATATAACGACGTCGTTGTAAAAACCGGAGTGAAAAAATAACTTTATCAGACGTGCCAGTATTAAAAGCACGTTTGCGAGAATATGCTTGTTTGATTATAAAAAATATATATACATATATTCATAATACCTTACACAGAAACGTTGACCTCTCTTTTGAGTTATATAACGTTGTTTTTTTTTTATTTTTAAGATTTAAGTATGATGTTTCTAGTGAAGTATCTATTCAGTAGAAATATTTATAATCTAATTAATGTTAAAAAATTATATAAAATATGGCTAATATTTTTTATTCAAGCAATATTTATGTTTAATGTTATAAAATATGAATGTTGTTCTTTAAATTAATAACATAATTAACTCTTTGCACTTAAGAGGTGTAGTTTGGTTATTATTTTTTTTGTAAAATTACCATTTTAACATTTTCTGTATAATATTATGAAATATAAAATGACACTCCTTTAAATCGAGATAAGATTTTGTTATCTTAAATTAGTTTGCAACTACGTAACCACAAACATTTGCATTTTCGGTATTGAAACTATAAAATCTTTTTTGGTTCAAACTTAAGAATTTTGGCAAAAGGATTACTAAAGTAAATTTTTTTTAATCATATAAACATGAAACGATTATGTAGATCAATGTACCTTAATATATTGTTTTTTAATAAAATTTCTGAAATGGTGACAAAAACGCATTTTTTTTGTTTATAAATTTCTTCAATAAATTCTTATATTCTATATAAAACTATTAAACGGCAGATATATATAAAATATTAATTTTAAGTTAGGGGTAAAAAAATTCGTCAATAACCCTGCAAAATGACTCGAGCACAAATGATTAATTGTATTATAAATAAATTTATCATTTAAATAGAATGCTAATTGTCTATATTTTTGTTGTATTATTAGGTAAATCATAGATTAAAAAAATATCTATATTGAATTATAATTTTGTAAAATTATTTGATAATTATATTTAATTAAAGTTCCTATTTATATTAATGGTTTAATCTTGTTAAAAAAATATTATAAATTTATATTAAAAAAATGAATTTTGGATATATATTTAAATTCTAAATATTAAAAAATTGGTATTTTTTCTTTTATGTTATATAGTTATTTTTAATACAATTTAATTTGTACATATAGTAAGTTTCTATATAAAAAAAACTTTTTTTTTTTAAAACTGTATCAAATATTGAAAAATTATCTAAGTTTAAAAATAATTTCGACATAAATTCAATGCCGAATTTCTCCGTAGAAAAAAAAAATAACCACCCTTTGGAATCTTTCGATTTCAATTTGAATTCTTCGACGAACGTTTGCTGGAGGACGTTCGACGTTTCGCTCTAAGGGACGCTCCTTCCACAGAGGATTCCCGTCGTGAAAAACTGAATAAAAATAGAATCGGATGTATATAGAGAAAAAAAAAAAACAGACAAATCTCGAGGAAATATATGTCGTACCCTCAAATCGACATTGTTTAATATCGTTCACTTATCTCAGAATTTCGGAAAGGGTGATCGTGTTACAGGCGACTTGAACCCTTTCGATCTCGCGGCGCACTTCTCTATTCGTAGCGTGTGTTCGAAAGCTTTTTGTATGTTTGCACTCGAACCGGAACGCTTATTTATTGAAAGTTCACTTTTTAGGCTTGCTTCAATATTGAAATATTTTTTTTTCTTTCTCCCTTTTTTTTTTGATGTTTGTGTGTATATATTTCTAGTATCATCGGTTCGTTTTTTATCGGGTGCAATAGCAATCTTTGATATGCATATACAAGTTAAAGGATTATATATATATATATATATATATATATATATATATATTATATATTATTATAATACATTTTACTTAAAAAAAACTATTAATTCGATATTTGTATGATATTTTAAGTTTTTAATGACATTGAATTTAATATTTGTCAGAATGTGAGTTACGACTTATATAAATATAGATTTTTCATGGGAAATTTATGAACTGTATATTCGCGAGAATTAGAAAAAAATCATATAATTTTATCTTAAGCACAGACGAAGTTTCCGAAAATAAATTTTAAAGTTTTCAAAGATTTTTTTTATTTATTATTAGAGTTTATTAAAAGAATTTTGAAGATTTAAATTTTTTCCAAAATTATTATTTGATTGTGTTTATTTAGCTGATAACTCATTTAATAATATCTATGTTATTAAATAATTTAAAAACAATGATTCTTTTTTAAATATGATAATTAATATTAAATATTATGATAAAATATTTAATATTAATTATCATATATTATAGTTTTCTGTATTTAATGGCTTAACAAATATTATAGTGTGAGTAAATATATTATTTTTTTAATTAAACAAACGATAACTTCATTTAAAATACTAATAGATAGTTTAATGAAACTAGTGATATTATAAATATTTAATAGTTTATTTTTTTCAATTAAATGTTATGTTCTTATACGAAGAGTAATATTTTTTAATTTAGTAGTTTTCTTTTTATTATAATAAAAATATTTTATACATTAAAATCGCAGAGGATATTTAAATATTATGAAGTAGAAAGCGAATATAATAAAATTATTATTTTTTTATTTAATATGATCGATAATTACGATATAAATATATTGTATATTTCTATTAAATTGTATTGAAAATTTACGTTCGTTTTTTTATTTTATAGTGGAAATTTAATTATATTATATTTTAAAAGGTTTTTCGTCTGTATTTTATTTGAGTAATGTAAGATTTAATTATAGACAGAAATGAGGCAATCTAGAATTTAGAGTCTTTGAAAAAAATAAAACTATAGATTACACTTTTCTTTTGTAATATAATTTTATGTAGAAAAATATTTTAAAATGCGATTATGTACAATTTTATTTCGATATCAAGTAGTTTCAGAAAAATAGTGAATATGCAGTTTTAGAAAATTACATTAATAACATACGACACTTACGGACATTGTTTTTATCGAAATCAAATTTCGCACAGATAATCCGATTTCACTCGGGGGATCACACGATATTCAAAACCACCAGGATTATGCTATATTTCTTCGAGTTTTCACCGGATTTTCATTGATTCAAATGATACGACCGTAGAAACGATTCTGAGACAAATTTTACGACTATATAGATCCATATATATATATATATGCAATATAACGAAATTCGAGTTCAGGCACCTCGAATACGAGCTCGACTTAGTTTGGATTCAGTCGAGGCATGTCTGGTCGGTTACGTGATTCGTATTCGATATTTTTATACATCTTAGAATCACTGGTATGATGAAGACTCTGAGTGTCTTTATTGCAATCCGAGAATCGAACTGGGTACGTTTCCTTTGTGACTGACGACTGTTCGTCACGAAGTTTCACGACCGCCCCTTACGTTGCGCATTCTAGAAACGAATACTGTCCTCTTTGATATTTGATAAATCGCATCGGGTGTTGTTATTGTTATTTATTATTCGGTTGTCTGGCGTGCTGTATAACGGGCGGCGGCGTCGAAAGGGATAATTAAACGGTTAACGATGTTGCATCGTGTACACGATTACAAAGGTTTTGTTTGTGAAGTCGGTTTTATGTTTCTAATATAAAGTTTCGTTTTCGGTATGAATAGTTAATTATGTTTCAAAGTCGTATTATAAATTTTCATCATACATTTTAAAAAATAATAATTTTGATTTAACAGTAAAAAATAATATGCATTATTTTTAAAATTTTAATTATATTTATGGTAAAAAGAAAATATAAATATTTTAAGACAATTTCAGTAAATTATTCAACTGATGAAAATTAATTTAAAAAAATGTATACTTTTTATTATATCGTCTATACTTTTAAAAAGTCTAATATTTGTAAATAATTGAGACATTTATTATATTTAGCATACATTTATATCATAATTTTTTTTCATTGAAGTTTAAGTCACTTTGTCGATGTTATTTGAATATCATATATGATAATACGACTATCGTTCAGATTTAATAATTTTATATGTTTTATTTTATGTTGTTCACATGGTTATTCAATATTTTGAAATCGATATGTCAATTTTTTTAAAGAATATTATTTTATACATCGCTTTTAATTCTTTTTCTTTATAAAATATGAATAGTTTTTTGATTATGAATTTTTCATACTCAAAATATTTTAATCATTTTGGTATATAATAGAAAAACAAATATATATATATTTGTATTCTCATTGGATTTATTAAAATTTATATATTTTTTATTCATAAATAATATTTAGTATTCTTCAGAAAATTAGATTATATCATACAAATTGTGGTTGAATGTTCGAGCTTTTTCACATTTCTTGTTATGATAACGTCGCTGCATTTAAATTCAGAACATTTTCAGCAATATTTGGCTGGAAAATCGTCGTAGCAAAAGGTAATGTTAAACCTCTTTATAGGTTGAAAACGCTATTAACGTCTATTACTTAGTGGAGACCAGTGAAATATGTAATAGTAGTTGTTGCTTTTGTCGTACGAAACCATTTTCCGCACTGTTTTGTTTGTTACCTTCGAATACATTTCATAGAAAAACGTAAATATATATATATATATATATATATATATATATATATATAACGTATATCGTTAAAAATAAACAAACGTATGCCATATTTTTTGTTTTTTTTCTTCTATGATTTCTTAAGAAAACGACATAACTCAGTGAGAGGCGAGCGCAGTCGGCGTTTGTCTTTTCATTTTCATAAGGTCATTTTTTTTTCTTACATTATATTTGAATCCTACGGGAAAATATATATGTATATATTTGTCCATTTGCGGAATATTATATTTTACTGTGCAATTTATTACGGCTACCGTCGTATAGCTTTTTGATATGTAACTGTGGTACCGTATTATCATATAAATGGTGTTGTTTTCCTGCTTGGCCGACACTGGAATGGGCTCATTTGGAGTTTTTTTTTTCAATATAGCATTGCCGAGAAAAAAGGGTCAAAAAAGTCAAATTCTTATACATATATATATATATATATATATATATATATATATATATATATATATATAATAGGGAAACAAAATTTCCTTCTTTTTGTTTTATTTGACGAAAAAAACTAGAAATAATAATCACAATGGAATAAATGTCGCTTTGTTTTGTTTTATGAAATATCAATCGATGTATGAATTTCCATATTTACATAAATGTTTGTAGTATTTTCGTATTCAATATCAATATATTGATAATGATTGATATAAATTATATAATAGATAACATCATTGTTTAATGACGTCAATTTACTTTTCTTTGATATAATAAAAATTAATTCAAAAATTTTTAATTGGAGTAGTCGTAAAATTTTGATTCAAATTTTATTTTTCATAAAATTGTAAATAGTTTTGATGCTTTCTATTGAAATTTAATCGGTATTTTATAAAAAATAATTTTAAAATTATATATCGCTTTTCTTCATATTACAAACTTTAAAAACTATTTTATTGTATAGATAAAAATTATTCATTTAATATTAAAATAATAAAAAGATGAATTTGAAGGATAAAAAGAATGAAAAACGATTTTATATATGGAAAATTTATATTGAATCAATGTAATTGCTTCAAATATTTGCTCTATTCATAGTATATTAGATAGTGTATAGTATATCTTTATTATTATTTTTTATAAACCGATAAAAATAATATTATGTATGTATATATATATATATATATATATATATATATATATATATATATATATATATATATATATATATATATATAAAGAGATATTATATTACATTTTTTTTTCATTAAAAAAAAAGATCATGGTATATAATAAAAACAGTAGAGTTAGTGAGGCACGATTCGATACGTAATACTTTAGATAGCGTAAAAAAGGTACGGAAGCAGAAGAGCATAAAAAAATTAATATAGTTTTGCAATGCGTATTTCTTCTTTTTTTCTTCTTCTTCATTTTTAAGGTTATTTTGTATTTTAGCGTTTTCGTGACCGGAATGCGTTCATTCAATTTTCTTGCGCGATCATACATTCAATTACTTGTCACGCT
Organism: Leptonema lineaticorne; assembly: GCA_024500535.1. Taxonomy (NCBI): domain Eukaryota; kingdom Metazoa; phylum Arthropoda; class Insecta; order Trichoptera; family Hydropsychidae; genus Leptonema; species Leptonema lineaticorne. The sequence continues at coordinate 8,366,945 of JANIJI010000061.1, read as the reverse complement.
CCTGTCATCGCCGTGTGTGGGGTCGGTTTTTCCGGGTACATCGGAAAAATTGGCACCCCCCCCCTCCGCTTTCGACTCCTTAGGTGCTCAGGCGTCGGATGTCGCGGGCCGCATAAATAATACATGCATTCCTTGTCCAATTTCCCACGTGTACCGTATTCGCGGCACCGTTCACGTACACGTGAAAACGTAAAATGTAACCGTAAAAGTATTCAAATAATACCCGCAGCTCCCAGGTCGTATCAAAAACGAAGCGAAGTGTCTTTATTTCGCCATTTTTCTCATTTTCAACCGCCAACATTGTTGTTGTTTTGTTTTTCTCGGAGACACGGCACCGAACGTATTTGCACATTAGGAAGTTTTTAATAATTTAAAGCAATTTTTCCACTTGAACGTTTCGTTCCTGTTAATATTTTTTTCCACTTTTTTTTAAATTTATTTTCGCTTTTCGAAAGCCTCGTGGAAATTGCGCGAGTGCGACGAATGAAAAATTACGATTGCGTTCTGCGACCGGAAATGGAGAAAATCTTGTATATTTTATTATCTTTAATATGCCACACCGTTGTAGTCACACATTTAAATTCAATAAATTTTAAAAATGCGATCTCAAAAATTTTATTACACAATAAAAATGTTTCCACATTCAAGTTAAAATGTAGATTAAAAAAGATAGAAATTTATTATAAAATAGATCAAAAATAAACTTTAATATTACTGAGATATATTAATTCCATTAATATTATATTTCATTCATATCATTAAGGAAAGTATCGAAAGAGAAATATAAAAAATGAATAATCATTTATGCACATTAAATTTAAAGTATTTTAAATATGTTGAGTCACTGTAACATTTATATTTTAGAAACATAAAATATTTTAGGTTTTCCAAGAGCATAAAAGCAACATTTTAAAGATAAAACATTAAGTTATTTAATGGATATATACTCTAGTATTTATTAAATTTATATTTTTTGCTCGAGAATTATACGAGGAAAAGGAAATGTTTTTACCGTGTTAAAAGCCTCTTAATGCAATACAATATATTTATTTACATAGCGCATATATATATATATATATATATATATATTTATTTATTTATTTATTCACATTTTCCCTAATATGTTAAACTGAAAAAAGGCGAATACATAAAACATTGAATGCAATTTCGGAATAGCAGTGTCCGAAATCTTTTTCATCTACTACTAACAGTTTTGGCCATGCGCCATATTAAATTTCTTTATTTGTAGCACTGGTTTTCTACTGGTTATAATGTTTGTATGTAAATGTACGCATATATCGAATAAAATGAATACAAACAAGTACATAATTTTACGTGAACATGTTCGTATTCTATTTATTTTCATAGAGAAAATTAATATTTTTTTATCTCTTATTTCAAAAATAGATTGGTATTTTAATATATATATATATAAAGAATAAATCAACAATAAATCTTTTATATATTAGGATTTTTTTTTGATTTTCTTGAATATCGATTTAATTCTCATAAAATTATTGATAATGTTACCAACTTTCAATTCTAATATAATATTTTAAGTGATATTTATAAAATAAAAATATACGAAATAATTGCATTTGTGTTAAATATTTTATTATTTTAAATTAATAAAATAAAGTGGTTTCATCCCATTCGAAGGAGCTTTTAGAAACGAAACATGCACTCGAATGAAAGAAGGAGGAATTAATTAACGAAATGAACGACTTTAAAATCGAGTTTATTCATTTGATTTATTTTTTTTTTTGAAATGCACTCAATTCAAGTGTACGAATTGAAAATTTTTAAAAAGGGAATTAGGTTGGATTTATACACTGAAAAATAAAAAGAAAGGTTAAAGCTTAATAGATGAATGCAAAGTGGAATATTTACATTTAGCTGAAGAATGTTTTTTTATATATTTATTATGAAAAAATATATAATTATAATTGTGATTGCAGATAATAAAATATAATTTATTATATATAAATATATATAATATTATATATATATATATATATATATATATATATATATATATCGAATTATGCTAATGTTAAGAACGTTACGTTTTCCACGTGCCGTTTTGCAGTTTCTTTTTTTTGTTCCAAAATTTTTTTCCGTTTTCTCGGTCTTTTTTTCTTACTTTTTCCAATACTTTTCTCGTTTTCATTCACGGTTTTTATTTTACTTTTTGTCTGTATAATCCGGCGTTTGCCAGTTAGCGAAGTTTTACGATGGCGAATCAAGTTTCGAAAGGAACTTTCGGTTTCGCACAGAAGAAAAGCACGTGCCCCCTACAATTTTAAACTTTGATACCTAACACTATAGAAATGGATTAAGATAATAGTTATTTCTATAAAAGCTGTACGTTTAAACGTTTTAACATATATAAATATTCGACGTACGCTAATAAGATTACGTTATATTATATTATATAATACTATTCTTTTGACGTAGATATGATTTAATCAAATATATCAGAATATCAGTTTTTGAACTTTAAATAAAAATTGAAATTCATATATATTACAATATAATTTATATGTTAGTTTGATTAATAGCTGATTTTTGAATATCGTACATATTTATGTATTCAAAATATTCCAAATACGCATTATAAAAAAATAAAATTATTCACATGTTCTTCATTACTAATTGAGTAAGATATTATTTTTATATATTAATACTAAATAATTACGTTATTCAACTATATGAAAAATATATCATTGAATATATATAATAATAAATTTAAATTTGATTATAATGTATATATATTTTTATTACGAAGAATTTCGTACAATGTTTCAAGTCAGTTTTGTGATTTTATTATTAAGCGACCGCTACACGTTTTAAATTTAACATAAAAGCTATAACAACGAATAAAACGGCAAAAATGTGCACAAGAGGATGAGAAGCTCTGAGATATTTCACATAGCGCGAGTTTTCCGCATATTTTGATCGGTGAATGCGTACGTAGAACAAAATGTCTCACGAATATTCTAAAAATTCAAATACAACAGAATATATAAAATATACAAAATACATTGAGAAACATCGTAGAAGTCAGAATTTATTATATATTTAATATTGGAAAATTATTGAATCGATATATCGATAACCAGTCGTTTGACTATATATAATATAATATATTAAAAGGGGTTCAAGTATAAGTTTTTTTTAAAATGAAAATTTTACTATATATACATATGATAGTAGTTGATAATAGAGTAACAGTTAAAAAAAAAATAATTATTTACTTTTTAATCAATAAGAATTTGATTAATGAATGAAAAATGCGGATACATCGGAAAATTTACTGATGGAATAACGTGAAAGAATATTTATTGGTATAAAAATGTTACGAAACTATTAGATTTTATGTTTTAGAACGCCTTATTAAAATTCCACACGTTGCCAAGTTGTTTTAAAAAGCTTGCGCGGAAAATGCACGAAATGGATTGGTCGACGTTTTTCCGTGGTGAAAACTGTTATTTTTCCGGTTCATTATATGCGACTTCCGTTTTTTTTTACCGTCGTTCGCTTTGCGGCAATAAAATCGAAACCGTCGAATGTGTCGATTCGTGTTGTTTTTTTTTCCTGTTGTCGTTTTTCTTTTTTTTACACTTTTCGTTTTATACCTTTGCACTTTTAATGGAAAACGTCGATTTTATTCCGGGCAATTTTTCGATTTTGCTGCATTACGAACAACAAATATATTTTTTTTGTTTATATTAAAAAAATCGTATTTTATAATGAAATAATACGTGCTGAGTTAATTTATAATATCTACGAAATAATTGTATATTTTGATTATTACATTTGAAGATGTAATAATCAAATCAGTATTTCAAGTCATTAAACATGATGGAATTGTTATGCAAGATTGTTGTTAGCACAACTTTGTTAAATTGATATCGATCCACAGGGATTTTGCGAGCACATTGTTGAATTCTGAATAATTGATAAATATAATAGATATCGAATTCTAAGTATAAAGAATCGCTTCTTATATATAAACTTATTCGATTAGTTTAATTGATATTTTTGTACATCATTTTATGTTGTGTAATTTTAAAAGTTTGTTATATATTTTATTATTTATATTAAAAATATTATTATGAAGGTTGAAATCTTTTATGACTTTATATAAAACTGATATATTTGATATATTCGCGATGTGGTAGGTCGGATAACGCCATACGAGTATCAAAATCTATATCTAAATTTTAGATATATTTTATTTTGAAGGATTTGATGTATTGGAGTATACTTTTTAAAAACCATGTTACAGCAGATTTTCACTTTACCACATTGCAAATAATCCAACGATCTATGAAATGTCCTATTTATCACTGGTAGTGGTAAAAGCTAAGCTTTCATCGGCGTTGCACTTTCGCACGGTTGTTTGCAGTTTTCAACTGAAAAACCCCTTCACGTCCGAATAACGTATGGCGTTTAATGTATTAAAAAATGCGAGCCAATAAACAAAGCTGTCTGGGATGCGGCTTAGAGTCAACGAGCCCGTAGAGTGACAGGACAATGAATGCCTTCGATAAAAGGCGTCCTTGTCCATGACGTGATCGGTACATCTTTTACACCTTCTGGTGGGGTTTGCGGTGGTTTTGTATTTTCCCACCCTTTCTCATACCATTGTTAGGATACCGAGAATTTTCCCGCGGGACAGACGTACTTCCGGCAGCGTTTTACGTCTTCGCCGGGGATGAGGATAGGAGATAAGAAACGGGAGCCTCACCAGGAAAGGATCATTACGAGGTTGGGAGATAAACGTGGGAATCCACGAAGTGACCTATTATACCCACTTTTCTTTCGGTTTACCGGAGAAAACAAAGGGGGCGAATCTCGCTTATCCGATCGCGGTTAACCGTTAATTTTCGACGTGCTTTTTCAGATCGGCGCCTGAAAAGTGCCGTTTATTTTATCTATTTTTTTATTTTAAAATTCAGCGATTAATTTTTTGGCTTATGCATGAATATATCTGATATGAATTAATGTTTATGAGTCAAATTAATTAGTTATAACATAAATCAGATATAAGCAAGATTTTCAAATTTTATTACCAAAATGTTATATTGGTTGAAAATTTTCTGTTTTACCATTATAACAACGCCAAAGTTGTCACAGACATAGAAAATAGGTTTTATACATGTATGACAGCTGCCGCAAAAGGGTTAATTTATTAAAGATATCACGAGTCACTTTCAACTTATTATATGAGAATATTACATAATATTGCATTTGGTATTGAATTATAAATGGAAACTTTATTATGTCGCTTTGTGAATAATGTTCGTAATTTAAAAGTTAAAGCGATTCCGTGTCATATTTCATATTTATTCTGCAACAACTTTTTCAATTTTGTATTTAACTATAATTTATAATAACGAACATATATATATATATATATATATATATATATATATATATATATATATATATATAAAAGTAGAATAGAAGTTGGTGGAGCCTTTTTGCGGTGTAACTAAATTATTGTATCATACGAACGCGTGTAAAAATTTATTGCCATACTATATGGTTCAAAAGCTACTTTGAACGTCAGGTGAGAAATTTATGAGTTTCTTACCAATGAAATAAAAATAGAAATGAGATAAAAACTATAGAAAAATGAAAAAAAAAACAATTCAAAAAATCTACATCTGCGAAGAATGGGAAGGGTGAAATTCGATATAAGAAATTCTTGCGTTGAGCTCGGAAAACTTTTGAAGCTTTTCACACCGTGCACTGAAAAAACAAAACAAAAAAAGCTACTCGGAAAAATAACGAACACGTACGAGCAAGAAGGATAAAAGTTGTGTGAAAATTTAGAAAAAAAGACGCAATCCACGAGTGATATTATATATTGTGATAGGTTAAAATGAAAATGGTGGTCGGTAAAATTCCCTGAGAAATACCCATAAGGGATAAAATGTGCGACAACGAGACCTCTCCGCTAAAAGCGTAGGATAAAATAATATTTTATTAAATTTGACAGAGGATCGTTCCAATTTGTACAGCGGCTGCGAAACCTTCCCGTTTCGAAACTATACGATATCAAAATTTAAAATTAACTGCTATCATGATGCTTTGTTCAAATTAAATAATTAATTCGACCACTTTTGTGACATAAAATAGATTCGGTGGACTTGAATCGATATTGCTTTGCATCGAATTCAGCTGCGAATGAAATGGGAAAACTGTGGGGATGGCTCGACCAGAACCCGGTAATGGTCGAGTTTTCCACTTCAAACTCTTAACGGCGCCAAGTTTGTTCTTCTATGGAGTATGTGGAGACGTAGCTTTTGGGTATGAGAGGATAAAACTTGATGTTGTCATGGCATAAAAGCACCGATCCAGCTAAACTTCAGCATCGTTTCGAGCGAAAGACGAGAATTTCATCCCTGTTAGTAATCAAATCAAAATACAAAACTACGTATTACACGCATCCGCGACCGTATCATTTATGCAAAATTCGCATTTTCCATTCGACAATGTCGTGAATCATATATATATATATATATATATATATATATATATATATATATGTATGTGTATGTGTGTGTGTGTGTATGGCGATATATACTACTTTCTTATTCAAGATTGTATAATATTAAAATGAATTGCGAATGTAGGTCAGGTTGTGTAGATCGGTTGTTGTTTTGGTTGCTATATACTCGTATATATTTATGTATATATTGTGAATTTATTTCTTTATATTTTTATAAATAGAAAATAGCAAAAGGTCAGAGTTTTAGAGTTTTGTAAAAAAAATTGTTTTATTTTTGCAACATTATTTTTAAATATTTTTAAATCTTATTGCAGAATAAAATGTCAAATGTTATATTTTAAAATATTTTCTAATAAATAATTTATAGGATAGAATAGGCGTTAAAACAATTCTAGAAATATTTAAAAACATTCCAAACGAAAATTTTGATATTTTTCATTTTGTTAGATAAAGTTTTACATAAAAATTATTATAAAAAAGAAGAAATTTGTTATCAATTTTTGTATGATAAGCTTATAAAAATACATAATAATAAATAATGCAAAAGTGATTTTTATTATTATAAATTTTATACAATAATTTCGTATTATTTATATTTAAAATTACTTATGTTGAAAATGATAGAAGCTTTTATTTATTTTATTATAAATTAGAATTTTCAATAATTTTCTTTATTTATATTTTATGTTAAATAATTAATTATATCCAAATGAACGCATTAAAATGCTAGGTTTGAAAATATTGCCGCGGAAAATGAAGGTGGAAAATCTGAAAATGGAACGATAACTACATTAATAAAATATTTTCACGAGAGAACGAGGATTCCTTTATTTCAATGTAAATATTATTTTTTGCAAATTTAATATTATTTTGAACGAAATTCACCTCGGTCAATCGGGTCGGAGGCTTCAGGGGTGGAATATTACAAGGTGGATCTTTCTTGCGTTTTAAGCGCGAAAAACATTTCATCCGGATAAATTTATTAATAGTGAAAGGTTTGAAGGGGAGTGAAAAAAGTTGCCGCGATTCAGGGTGAAAATTCATCGGTAAAGCCTTAAAAATTCAAAGCATATTCCGTAGCGTTACTCGTATTTACAATACTCGGCAGTAGAAACGACGTGAATTAATTTGATACATAACTTAAACGCGAACCGTCAACGTTGTGACATTTTAAATTAATCGAGCGAACGGAAAAATGGTGCAAAAGAGGCTTTGTTTCATTATACACACGAAGGTGCGTGAAAGCTCATTTCTATAATTGTACGACGCGATTTTGTATTTGAATGATTGATTGTGTGATGTTTAAGTTTTGCCTCGTTTAAATTCATGACAATAAGCATTTTTATGGAAGAAAATTAGATTTAATAATTTGATATTAAATAAATTTTTATTCAATTTCAAAAAAGCGTGATATTTTTTACTTATTACAAGAATATATGACCTATTTTGAGATTATCAATAATAAGGAAATTTCCATTTATTTTTTTTGATATAAAATTTTAAAATAAAAAGTCGTTTTCAAGCATTTTTTTTGAACTTTATAAACAAAATATTTTTTTTTGTTTAAAAGTAGTGATGAGAAAATTGATGTTATTTACATATTCTAAAATAATATTATAAAAAAATGTATTATATCCTATAATACATTTTTCATAAATCATTAATATACAATAAAACGTCTAAACTGACAGATAAGCATTTAATTTTAAATATTAGAATCAATATATTTTATTTTGGACTAGATTATGAGAAACTTTTGGAAATGCAATCATTGCATTATGTAAATGTATAAGATTTCAAAATATTAATTTATTATATAATAACACATTTAAAAGAAAGGTTCAAAATACTTTTTATAATAAAACGTATTTCCTCACCATTTTTTTCTCCCATTCCAAAAAAAAAAAGTTTATCTGTCATCGAAATAAGACGTTATTTTCAACGTATTTTACGTCGAAATTTAATCGTCTTCGCACGCTCGAAGAATACTAACAAAATCGTCAATGGGGTGCGTCGAAAATATTTTATTCTCAGAACATTAGCATTCGGCATCATTAAAGGGCAAAGGGTCGAACTAGACATTTTGTTCGGCACTAAAGTGGATATTAAATAATAGGAAGAAAAAATATTACTATGTGATTTATTTTATGAACCGTACGTAATAAATGCGACGATGAGGATTACTTTCTTATCATCGCATACAAGCCTACCTCGTTCATTTGTATCATATAAGGGTAGTTTCAGATAATGTGTTGTCATTTTTATAATAAAATTCTTCTTGCCGTTATGTATTAATATCTATCAGGTAATAAATTTATTTTTATGTAATTATTATATATATATATATATATATATATATATATATATATATATATTTATTAATGAAAGTCAATTAATTTTGATATAAATTAATATTGTCAACGTTTCAAAAGGATTCTGTATATCATATCATAAATATATACTAGATGAAACAATATATTAATAACTATAAGAAGATTAATGAAAGGATAATACTATAAATTATTATGAAATATAATAATAATTACAACGGTGTCATTTTTGAAGATAGATTTTCATAAGTATACTCATTATTCACAGTTTATTAAGAAAGAAACTTTGTTAGACTTTGCATTAATGTATTTTTTTCGCATATTCACCGGTTCTCAATCTTTTAAAGTGCGACTTCATACTTCACAACATCACAGAAAGTGTTTTTATTCGTAGATTCAAAAGACGTGTTGGGTCAAAAAACAAAAAAAAAAAAATGTTAAAAATATGTATGCATGTATACTTCGAAACAAGCAAACAATGAGTTATAACGGCGAAGTTTTTTATTGTAAAAAGGGCGTATTTTCATTGTAACAAAGAATTGCATGGCTTAACGATTTGCGCCAACTTTTCTTGACCGTTTTGCGAACAAACTTCACTTCCACTTTACGAAAAATAATGGAAAATTCAAAAAACGAACATCGTTCCGCATTAAAATTTAATTCGTCCGTTCAAAGTTTTCGGACGAATTCAGTTAGTCTTCAAAAAATAAAAATAAAAAAAGAAAAACGGAGAATGGAGTTTTGGGGTGGAAATGAAAGTGAAACGAGCGAGGAGCACTTTCAAAGGAGAAATTATGTACATTACATAACAAATAAATTGAATAACTTATTTTTTCGAATATCCATTATTAAATGCGAGCTAATAAAAAGTTTTCGCGTCGCTGTCCTGAAAGATTAATTTTTCAGCGGATCGACGTTATTTACTCGCGTTCGTTGTATAATGGGACTTTGACGTAACTTCAATATTCATTTTTAATAGTTCGGACTGAAATGTGAGGGAAAATTTAACCGGTTCTATATATAAATGATTTTTATTTGAAATATAAAATTTTACATAGAATATAAAATTTTTCAATTTATGCTAAAATAAACTATCCGATTTAAATAAATGTATAGTTAATATGGCATCCTCAAATGAAAAGATGTATATAAATATTTTAACTTTATCACTAGTTTATGAAAAAAAGAAATTCTGCCCTTCTCAGCATACTCGTTGGACCTCTTACCTTCAGATTACTAGCTTTTCTAGCGACTTGACAGCTTCTCACTGAAGAGAAGTTTCAGAAACAAAATTGCTACTTGAATAAATAAATTTGTATGCAGTTAGAAGATGGATATCTAAATTTACATTGACATTAAAGCTAAATAATACATTAAAAAAATTAATATGAAATGTTACATTATAAAAATTTAATATGAAATCGCATGTTAATAATTAATTATAATTAATCAAAATTTAATTTATATAAATTATGTGGGTTTTTTATATACAGTAGTGCTTAAATTCACTTGCATCTTTGACCTATTTAATATTTTAAACGACGGTCAACCTTTTGAATAAATTTACATTTTACACGGTTAAAAAAAAAAGAGGAGATCGTCTGGAAGGCATTAAAAGAACCTAAGAGATTATGGTAGAAATGAAACTATTCGTTTTATAGAAGAATTAAGACGTTTTCATGCGGGTCGTCTGAAACGAAGGGGAAAAAATTTAGTGAGATTGAAATACGACGAATATAAAGAGAAAACGTTATGCATTGTTTCCGGTGTTTCTGGATCATAAAGCGAATTTTCACATAATATCTCTGTTCTGTTATTCTTCAGAGCATATATAATATGCAGGTGGTTTAAACGATTTGGTGACAATGTCCTGGATAAGCGGTTGATATTTAAAAGATCATCTTCAGGTTTTCTTTTTAATTAAACGTTTTGAATTTTAATATATATATATATATATATATATATATATATATATATATATATATATATATATATATATAAGTTATTTTATTGCTATTTAATATATTAATAATTTTGAAATGTTAAAGTAATTTTATTAATTTCTTGAAGAAAATGAATCGTTTATATAACGTTTCAAAGATAGAAATGTATAAAAATGTATAGAAATGTGCCTTATTCGGATGAACTTTGAAAATATCTTGTCGATTCGTGTAGAATTTATATAAATTTATCGGACGCGTTTTGTTGAAAAGAATTATATGATAAAATCGACTTTTGGAATGTATGAATTGTGATAAAAACTGCGAAATTATATTAGAAAAAATGTATAAATATATCAAATGTATCGTGAACAGAATAATAATTGGGCAAAAATATTTTTTCAATCAACCCTAACTTTTTGCAGAGAATGTTGATTATGAAAATCTTTGTTTGGCTATAATTTTGATCTAATCGAAATGAATCTGAAATTATTTTTGATTTTTAATAATTTTACAAAAAAATGACGATATTTTCAAAAAAAAAAAATGTTGATATATTTGCGAAAAAATCGATATAAAACTATTATTCAATTCAGTATTAAAAATAAGTTGGTTAATATATTGAATATTTGAACTATATTTATGAAACTAAATTTGAATAGAGTAAAAGTATATTTATGAACGTTAACGTTAAATATTAATGTACAATGTAAATATGAATAAATCTTTGTTTTTGTAAATAGACCCGTTTTATATACGGAGTATCGTATTATATATTAGGCACTCAATGCTTTTTATACCATTTTTTTATGTTTAAATAAATGATGACTCGGGGTACATTTCGAAAAGTGTATATATTTAAATAGCCTGAGGGGTCCTCTTTCACAGTAGCAGCAGCAGCAGCAGCAGCAGCAGCAGGAGTAGTAGTATTAGACGATTTACGAGCACGGTTATCTCTGACCGTAAAGCTTAGCAAATTTCTTCTATTCGTGATTTATGAAGGCTTTTGTTTGCGGCTTATCTTTACGGTATAAATTATGCGACGCTTTTATTAATAGAATAAACTCACTTTCTTGCATTCCAGTGACGATATTCACGCATATACAATGTAATAATCGTGAGGTCGTCGTCGAATTTTGATTTATTTTGGCGACAATTCGTTAATATTAAATAAAATTGTACGAATTGTATTATTATCGTTAGCGGATATACAAGTTAAATTATGGATTAACAAGATAATTCAATTAATAGATTAATACGTTAACCCCACTTCGATTCTAGTAGTTCAAATACGGAAAAGCGATCGTTGCGTTAAAGGTCAATTAAACATTGATGTAACGCATTGATGGTGTAAGATAATTTACATTAGTTACACGAGTATTGTATATTATAGAGTCTATATTCGGAGTGATATAAATTGAGTGGTTTAATGATATGTCTATTACCATAATTTTGAATTAGTGTAAATTCTGTATATTGTGCAGTTTGAAGATGGATTATTGTTGATTTGAATATGCAAAATATGTTTTTATTTATTATTAAAATGGTGTAAAAGAAATTAACGATATAATAAATTATACGTGAAGAAATGTGAGAACTGAATAGGCCTTAAAAGTGTGTAAATTTCTAGATGATTTCCGTTTGGGACAAGCATTTCTCGAACTGGGATCAAAAAGGGGTATCACAAGAGCACTCTAGAGGTTATATTTGTGTATGTGCGTGTTTGTATGTTTGTAGTACTAGTCCGAGGACATAATCTCGCACCCCCGAACGGGTTATACAGCAAATAATATATTACTTTTATTTCGCGGGTGAAATATGCCCCCTGTCATCTGCAGCGATCGTAAAAGCTCCCCAGGGATGCGCCCGTTCCAGGGCATTTCCCTGGGGACGTGACCGCCAACCGGAGCATATTTGAGCAAAGATCGAACTCATTTTTGGCCAAGATGGCAGCTTTTTGTCGATATGTATAGCGATGAGGTGAATAAAACTTATCCACCCTTTTCCCCCTACAAAAAAAAAAAACTTTGATCTATTTGAATAATTGAACTTTTACGGCTTTTATATTCGATGAGGATGAAAATTGAGCCGATCGAATCGGTTCGTAATTCGCGTTCAAAACTTTTCATCCTTCCCTCTTTTCAGCATTCGTTCATCCTTGTTTTTGCGAGGTAAAAAATATTTAATTTCAGTATATTTGATCCTAAGTGTTGTTTTTTTTGATTTGTGACCTGTTATATTTCATATATAATACAAATAATACGAGATTGAATATCATATTATAATTTAATAGATTGTTGAATAAGTCTATACGATTTATCAATAATAATTGTATATTAAAATCATTTCAATCAATTTAATATTAATTGTGATGATGATGACGTTACATTTTATACTATATTAATTATAATAAAATTGTAACAAATAATTGTAAATATGAAAAGCTCTGTGAAAACGAACGCCATGGAATATCTTAAAGGATTTAAAATCGGTGTAATTTGTCGAGATCTGTACACAAATTTCTCAAAGTTGGTAAACTTTAGTGAAACCATTTACAAGCAACACCGATCGCTTCAGTCTGAGCTTAAAGAACATATATAACGTAGCATTTATGACTGACTTTGATTATAATCTCTACAAACGCCATTTGCCGTTTTATGGCGATGAAATGGAGGTTTAAAGGGCGCCGCTTATTATTATCAGATCTCGACGCCGGAGTAACTTTGTACATAAAACGATTCCTATACAAAATGACGACGTCTATGAACTCATATGATATATAATCGTATTTTTATAATATTTTACATTTACAAAAAAAATAAATACATAAATAAATAGTGGATACGGTTTGAATTACGATTATAATTTGTATATATATGATACATATCAGAATTGTAAATTAGAGTCAAAAGTTCTAAATTTTAAATTCCACACGTAAACCTCTATTATTTTTAGCCAGACTTGGGCAATTTCGTTTCCCACTACGTAACCCTTATAATCTCGTAATCTCTCGTAAATTTTTACAGGAGTTGTATATTGTTTTCTATACAATAAAAAAGGTTTACCATACAATACCTTTTAGGGTGAAAAGGGTTAAATTTGAGATAACATTTTTCTTATGTGTTTATGTTTATAATACAACTATATATGATTTTGTAATATTATACTATGAAAAAAAACTAAAATTCACGATGCTAATGAAAAAAATTTGTTAAAAACATACACACATACACATATATTGAAATTTAATTTATTTTTATTTTACAGGTAGTGGAAGATTGGAAATTTGTTTCGATGGTGTTGGACAGGTTTTTCCTGTGGGTTTTCACTTTGGCATGCATAGGTGGTACATTCGGAATAATTTTCCAGTCGCCATCATTGTACGACACCAGGATTCCCGTGGATCAGCAATTGTCCGGCATACCGTTGAGGAAAAACAACTTTATGCTGCCTAAAGACATAGAGAGGATAGCTCCCATGGATTAAGGTCGAATTTTCCCGGAAGCGGCCATCAAAAACCGGGCCGGCGTTACGGGGCGCACTTTATATGGGGTCGTAAGTTAACAAGATTGACCGATGAAAATGACGCTGTAAAAACGAAACCCCCTTACAGAATGCTGTCCCCCTAACCCCCCCCTCTAAAGGGTTTAATTAAAACGTTAAATTGCTTCGTACTGTTGTGTTTATTTTTGGTTTTATTGAGTATGTTTTTTTCTTAAATTCATTATTTACGTTTCGAAATATCGATTCGATTATTTATTTTACGATATAAAACCAATCTAGTGTTGCTAATGAAAATTTTAATTTGTTTATAGATTTTGAAAGTAAAATTATTATCGCGTTTTTTTTAATTATTTTAAATTTGTATTTTATTCAGATTCTATTTTATGTTTACTTAATAGATAGAAATATATATATATATATATATATATATATATATATATATTGAATTATTCTATATCTAGTACACTGACAACAAAAATTATTATATTTATAGTATCATAATTAAAATACATTTTCACCTAAAATATAAAAAAATGCTTATTTTTGTTCTCAGTAATGTTAAAATAATAACTAATTTATTTACATATTCTATAAGCAATTTTGCGATTTCATTACATAAAACTTCAGATTTTCTTATTTACAAATATTATTTAACTCGTTAATATTTAATGTATTTTATATATCTATACAAATTAAATTTCTATAAATCACAATATAATAAAAAAAAACATCTAACACAATATTATTTAATAATCTTATCGTTAAAATGAAAGAATTTTGTACCAATAAACCAATTTTAAGTATATTTATTACACACGAAATTAATAAATTATTCATATGACAATACCGTTTTTATGAATATTAATTATTTAATTACATACAAATTGAATACGCATGTATATATTATATATGAGGTATTTAACGATTCATTATGTTGAATTGATATTTTTAAGAAATATATGATAAAAAAGATTTTCAATAATAAAATATAGTTTACGGTTAACTATTAAAATATTAATATATAGTAGTGATTTAGAAAGTGGTTATATATATATATATATATATATTATTGTGTTAAAAAACGTAATTAATATATATCAAAATACGAATTAAACTCGCAGTATGGAATAATTGAATGATCGCTGTTAATTAATTAAAAAGTGTATAACGACTAACTAGAATTAAACAAAACAAAATGTATTATCGCGACGAAATTAATTCTGTAATGAATTATTTTAACGGGTCACTGAGCGCACACACACACACACACACACACACACACATATATATATATATATATATATATATATATATATATATATACACAAAAGTATCACATACAATTAATTTAATTTTGCATACGATCTCACTTGAAACGCAAAATTAATACGGAAAACCCCCCCATTAAAAATAGATTTTATATGGAGAAACTTTCACTTTTCACGTATACATGTGTAATTTGTTACCTTGGAATAAATTTATGAATAATAAACGAAACTAAAAGACTTTTATTTAACAATAATTTCCCGTAGATTGTGTTTTATTTTATAATATATATGATATGCAAAGAATTATTAACAATATTTATGACATAATGAGAGTCTAAAATAAGCTTTAAAAAATGTTGATTTTGATTAACTATAAAACAATATTTCTGATAATTTTAGATATTGCTCATAGTATAAAAATAATTTAAAATATTCAATTATAGCTTTTCTTTAATAGATATTAATTTTTGAAAAGGTTCAAAATATCCGGTACATACGGTATTTATACTCATTTATATGATATATTGAAACGTAAAATTAAACGTGTAAGTTTTGACTGTACCTCAAATTAACGGTAAGCAGCCGAGTGTACTTCAAAGAAACGTGCTACGAGGTGATTATGCAAGGATAACATTTTGCAAGAACTGCTCGTTTTCTTCTCGTGCCATCTAACATTTGCGTAAAAGTACATACGTATATATATATATTAAATATAACGGTATGAAAGGCTGAAATTCCTGAAATTATGGAGTTTTTCAAGCGTGATGCGCTTTCTTTACCTCTAAAGACTTCATCTCAGTGGCGAAATTGGTTTTTGAAACAAGTTTAGTTAGCTTTGTCTCGCGAAAAGTGTAATAGTAGCGCTCGGCTAATGGAAAAGCATTAAAATATACATGCGAGAGGTTTTCAACAAGGATTTTTCCACCTTGTTTTTTTGTCGTCGCCTCTTCTTTTTTTATTTACTTACCATATGCATGACGTTATTCGATTTACGCGAACAATCTGAAAACTTTGAAAGTTCAAAATATATAAATTGAAGCATCATATGACAAGAATTACTTTTTATGATATAAAAATATCTTTTGATTCAATTTCGTCAACTATTTTTAAAAATATACAATAAGAATTATTTCAAATGAATAAAATTTGTATTTTTAATAAAAATACAAATTTAATGTAACATAATTGAAAATGACTTATATATACCGTAATTAATTATTATTATGTGTATACAAAAACTTCAATTTTAATTAGAAATAGGCTGGCATAATTCAATTATTAATGCCGTTATCGTAAAGTTTCGCGAGAGAGTTTGATGAAGACGTAGTACTTCTTATTCAATTCCAGCAACTGGCCCGCTCTTTTTCTATTAAACTTTCTCAACAAACGAATCTACCGAAGACTCGTTGGGTTAATGGATAAGTTTTGAATAAGGAAAACATCGGTCCGGTTTCATTATAATCAAAAATTGCTAATTGATTTTTAATGAGTCTACAAATGCAATTAATATCTTAGTAAAATCTGTATTGAATTAATTTAAATTTAACTTATATATATATATATATATATATATATATATATATATATATATATATATATATATATATTTAAATTATGATTATTAAAAAAAATATTATAATCGTGTATTAAATATATATAAAATTGTGCTGATAAAAATATTGTTTTATTGCCTAATAGTATATAGTGAAAAGTATGGTATATCGCGTTTATAATCGTATATATTAAGAGATCAACTGTCAAAATTAAATTGTAAATGCTAAAAATACTTTATATGAAAATATATTATAATAAATTAAACTTCGGCATGGTAAGGATGTATAGTTTGAATTGTAAAAATTATTTAATTTTAAATTGTAAAAATAAAGTAGCATTTGATGAAAAAAAAATTGCTACACCACTACCACCCCCACCGAACCGAGTCGAATTTAAATTATTGAAAAAAAAAATACTATAGAATATATTCAGTTTAAATCATTAGTTATTCTGAATACCGTTTTTTTTTTAAATAATTTTTCGTTCACCTTGTTGGCTTAATTATGCAGCAGGAACGGCGTAACAATTTCTTTTCGTCCGTCGCTCCTCTACCTAGGAACGCGACTGGCTTTTTCGGGGTCGAGAAGGGTCGTCGATAAATCGAACGGACTCGGGGCCATCGTCGGAAAGGTTAAGATTTTTGATAAGGGTTAATGCGAACGGCCTCGTCTCGTCTTCGGAGGCTGCGAAGCGAAAATTCGCCGAATAGTGGGAAAAACTCTAACGCGCCACGCGAGTCCAAGAGGCACGGTTGACGTACCTTGACGTCTAATTTATAAAGATGGTGATAGATTGGATGTATTCATGTGCACACGTGCGAAACTCGACCGTATCGACTCGTATTATATTTTTAATATATATATATATATATATATATATATATATATATATACATATATATATATATATATATATATATACATATATAAAGTTTTATTCAATATTTATTTGAATAGATTTTCTTGATGTTGCTTATTTTATCGATTTTTGAATGATAATATTATATATACATAATATATATAAAAGGTTATGTTCAATATTTGTTATGAAAAATGAGTATTGTATATTGTACAGTTATTGGATCTGATGGGTGTTGAATTTTCGATTGCATTTTAAAGTATTGTTCTATTGGAAAAAAATTGGACACATTATTTATTTTTCAAATTAAAACAAATTATATTAAATTTAAATGTTGAATTCACATATTTTGAAAAGATATAATTATTAAATGCTGATATCAATTTATATAATAAATTAAAATTACGATACAAAATAAAAAAAAATATATTTTTAATCTAAATTAAAAAAAATTAATCAATATTATATATAATTTGTTTTAGTTAGAAAAAAATTGTATTGAGTAACGATTTCACTTTATGGCTGAAGGAAATAATAGATAGAAAATAGTATTTTTTTAAATATATAATTATATTTTATTATCAATTTTGATTAAATAACATTTAAGTGATATTATGACTTGTTCGGCTGTTATATAAAAAAGGAGAATTTATTCTCAGAAATAATACAAGTGTCACATCTAAGTTATAGAGCAATAATTTTCAATACTTTTATTTATATTTATGACTTAACATGGTGTATAAAAAACACATACATGTAAATTTTCCGTATATTTTTTATTTAGAAATATACCACTGTTTTTATTATAACTTGATTTAAAGCTAGTTTTTTTTTACAAATTTTCAGAGATATACAATATAAACAAACATATAAAGCTCGTATTTAAACGAATTGTGCGGAAACGTGTTTATATAATATTAAATGTATAAATTTTATTTATATATTTAAAGGCAAACATTATTAATATATTTACAAAGTTAATTAACCTTAAATAAATAAAATGTTGCGTTAAATATTATTCATTGGTTCAATTTTTATGTTTCGGAGTTAGCATAATATTATGCCTTATGATGAATTGAAAGATAAAAGTTGTCGAATTTGAAATTAAGAAAACGAAAATACTTTTCAAAATAGAAAGAATTTAATATAAAAAGGAATATCACAAAAGGCGAAATTGTTTTTCATGCTAACCAATTCATAAAGTAAAATGTTTTTGGGTTCAAAGCGTTTGAGTCGTTCACAGGGAACATTTAAGAGAAAAGCATTTAAAAAGTACCCAATTCTATGTTTGATTTTCAGATTTTTTTGAATTATTCTCAAATTTAATAGAAAAAAAAGAATTGACTTTGAGCATACGAAATTAAAAGAAAATAGATAAGGGGATATATAAAATACGATTAATGAAATGGTAAGATATATTCACAATATTTCCTATAATATAAAGCTCAAGTATTTTAAAAAAAGTTCAAATGCGTTTTTTTCCAATTTCATATCGCGTGAAATACACCGAATAAAATTTCTCATCGTTTTAAAGGATTAATGGAAAATATGAATTTTCAAATGTAGTATCTCATCGTTTTCAGGTAAAAGTTTCATTTTTCGAAAGCAACGTCGGAATCCATTAGGTTGATTGAGGCTGTAGTGAAAAAAAAAAACAAGTACGATTCATTTATATTTTCAGACGATTTCGAAATTGAATTTAAAATGGAAATATGCAT
Source organism: Leptonema lineaticorne (assembly GCA_024500535.1). NCBI lineage: Eukaryota > Metazoa > Arthropoda > Insecta > Trichoptera > Hydropsychidae > Leptonema > Leptonema lineaticorne. Next base: position 8,347,250 of record JANIJI010000061.1, on the reverse strand, counting down.
CGAGCAATAACAAATATTCAATATGCAGTATTAAATATTAATCCGGATAGTTTTTTTTTTCACAAATTAACAAAGATTATTTTATTATTTTCAAAGTTTCATTTCTTCTTTGGTACGTTATTTCTCTTTATTTTTTTTTGTTAAAAATTGAATTATAGAACATGAGGGTGTCCACCCTGAAGCCAGACACCAAGGCCGGACATAATTCCATGCAAGTTTAAATAGAATCCACTCGTTTAAAGTTTTCCTATTAGCCGTAGTGCCGTGGCATACCGCGGCGTAGATAAATGAATTTCGCACGTGAATGCGAGATATCTGAGAAAATTGCGGATAAAATAGTCCCCGTTTTGCGTTCTAAGTGAAAATCGCACTAGGAAAATTCGTTCGAAAACACGACGATTACATAAAGGCCGACGAATATGTTCAATCTCGTATAAAATTATTAATTAAAATTATACTAGAATATCTTAACTATACTATTTTTGATCGTATAAAATATATATGGATTATCTATCAATGGATTAAATATAAAGTTCGATATGATATATACCATATATATTATATATTCAGCATTGTATGAATATATCACATTCGATACATAGTGTATTAAAAATTGGGTCACAAAGTTATTTTAGTGAGATCGTGTGGTTCATATTTTATTTAAATATGTCAAACGTTCATTTGTATGTTTATCGTCGTGAAACTTTATCTCTAATATAGTAAATAAATTTATTTTATAATATCGGATATACTATGGAAAAGAAAAAATTCAATTTATGTTCTATCAGTTATCGAACAGTAATAAAATATAGCTACTTTTTTTATAATTATTATATAAATCGAGTCTTTTATGAAAATACGTTAATAAAATGTCTTTAAAATTTAGTTGTAATAATATAAAAAGATTTAAATAAGCTTACTATTAAATCGAAGTTAAGTAAATGAAATAAATCGTTCATACGTATTATTGAAAAAAGAGTGTCTCAAGCATTACAGCGGTAAAACAAATTTTGAGCAGTGAATTTGAAAGGTTTGATGGAAAAATCCGATTCAGCCGAGAAAATTCCGACGAACATTTTCCGGGCGTCGTATATGGAATAATTATTTATTTTATGGCGTCGTGAAAATTTTAGACGCGGATTTTCGCGCATTCGAATCACACAATAAAATCGAAAATCTCGACCGGTTCTCTTTCTCCTTAGAAAGAAGTAAAAAAGGGAAGCCGTAGCAGAAACAGCCTGGCTCAGACATATTATTTATGAGCGGTTTATTGCTTTGCCACCAGTTAACTTCCAATAAAAAGGGTTCAATCCCCAATACCGCGAACCCACACCACCTTCCATTTCTCGTTCGATTTAATGGAGTTTGGAAATCAGACGTTTTTCAAAGATTTTCGTTCCGACGGTCGATTCTGAATTTTCCGTTGATTGGCGAAGTTGTAAAAATTCAATTTGAAAATCGGACTGTCGACGAACAGCTATGGAATCATATGGATTATTTTTAATGTCGGGAAAATTTTTCTAGATTTTGTAGTGTGATAATTCTAGGCTTGCATTCGTTGAGTTTTTTTTTTTTGATTATTTGTACTCATTTTGCATACTGTTTTTTTTCCAATATCAAATGCAACTATGACCTGAAGCAAATAAGAAACTTTTAATGGCCATTTTAGAGCTTATCCTACAGTTTTGTCATTAAAAACTCAGAAAAGATATATATTATGTATATATATAATGAAATAAATCAGATTTTTAAATGACTAGAGCGTTCATTTTAATGATAAAACTTTCCGAGCTTTTTAAATAGATTTGAGATGCTTTAAATATCGTTGAACTTTTAATGATCTCAAATATGATTAAAATGTAAGTGCATTGATTGTTGTATAAAACGATAAAATTTAAATTGCAAAAGGCAATATAAGAATTTAAAATATATTTAGATTAAAAAAAAAAACGACTAACTAAATCACGAATATCGAACGGGACTTAAGGTGTTCGATTTTACTAGTGCTAGTAGTGCTGAAGGGCATTAATCTCGGTGACGATAATTCGTTTTCGGTTAACTTCAAATTCTCGGTAACGGTATTCGATTAACTTTACACATTTTGCCATAAATCAGGACCAAATCAGCCGACCGAGGGTGCAAAAACGCAGATTCTCCCGGCGGAAGAAAGAAAAAGGGCGAACTCCTATATATCAACCGCTATCGGATAAACCGCGGAAAAACAAGCAGTCATTCGGAAAAAGATGAAGAAATTCCAATTATACGACTTCTCTGCCAATAAATTAGCTCAATATCTTGATGCATATGAAGTAAATTTACATTTTTTTTAAATTTTAAATAAAAAAAAATATCTAAATATATGAGTGAACAATATAATTAAGTCATTTTTAAAATGATATTATAAATATCAAATTTATTTTTTTTTGTTGAAACAAAACACTGGTTTTAGTTGAAAAAAATAAAAGATAGAACATCAAAAGTGGAAACAGTTTGAATGTATACGTTGTATTTTAGGCTTGAAATATAGAGCGCGGAAGGGCAAAAGGAATGAAAGTAGAATAAGTGGTCGCAGTCTATCGTCAAAGACGTATCTAATGAACCAATATTCAGTAAGAGCTACAGTGGAAAATGAACATCGGCTTCGTTCATCTATTATTTGTGGAGATGCAGCATCCACATTGCCCCAGGGGTTAAAATGTCCCCGACAGAAAGAAACTGCAGTGTCGTCTCTCTTTCCGAATGTCCGCTGGTCCATGGCGAACGTCTACAACTCACTTTACTTACAATTTTCTGCACTGACTTTTCAATAAATAGCATATACACATAACTATATATAAATATATACACAATTTGAAATCGAAAAGTTAAGTAAATTTGGAAGTGAATTTCGTTTGCAGACATAAAGCAATTTCCGCGGATTCAAACCTACTCACTACATAAATTACTTGATATATTAATATATATATATATATATATATATATATATATATATATATATATATATATATGTGTGTGTGTGTGTGTATGTCTAACATTTGACTGTGCATCAACTTTGATTAATATAATAGTTGTTGAACTAAATTAGTAAGATCTATATTCGGAACAATCTGCAGTGTAATTTAGCATAGTTTCAAAACATGCATATATGCAGCGCCATTTTGAATACATAATGTAATCTGGATTGTTTCTAAAACGGATAAATATTTAACGATGCCGGAATTTTGCGCGATATTTTAAAAATGGAAGACTCGGAAAAAAGTAAAGAATGTTAATATTAAAATTTCACCGTAAAATACTGGTTCAATTTTCTTAATGTTTGTATTCCAGTTTTAATGTTCTGCTAAAAATTAAAGTTTGAACGTATTATTTTTTTTAATCTAATTTAGATTTATAAATATTATATTATACTATATCCAATGTAATGTCATATATGAAAATTTTATTAATCACACATATATAGTATATATTTCAATGGCAAAGATCAATTACCTATATTGAATTAAATACGAATATTATTTAATCGATATAATGTTCGTTTATATATTAGATTTGAAGCGATAATGAAATAAAAATCGTATTATAAAATATAATTTTCCGCACGTTTTTGGCAACCGTCAAAATTTTCTTCTTTTCACAAATCAAAAGCTTCAGCATTATGAAACAATAGGTTGCAAATGACAAGCGTATGAACGAGATTCTTCAAAGTAGATTAAACGAACAAATAAAGGAGGACATAGAGGACTAGACAGTTTGAAAAGCTTTAAACTGACGAACGTCTCTGAATAGTGTTATCGTGTACAATACATCTCGGTGCGAATTTATAGACTGGGAATTAGCTTTAGTAGAATTTCTCTCCTTTCATTTTCAGCGCTCGTCTTCTCATCTTTTATTGTATTCGATATCTATATACATACATTCTAGTGTATATATATCTGATATTTAATTATATCTGTTATATCTATGTATATATATAAAACGTGTTTCCTCGATAAATTGTATATATTATTTGTTATAATTATCGGTATTACGATTAATTTAAAGATTTAATTAAGTTAAAAAAATACTAACAGATTGTTGATATGAAAAAAATAATAAATTTGTTAAATATGTGTGCAAAAAATAGCCGTTTTCAAAGTTTAACCCTTTGGCGAGTGAGCTTTTCAAAGTTAAGCGGGTGGTTACGTTGCGGTTTTTACACAGCAATTGGGTTTTGGTTATTTTGGGTCTAATTTTAGGAAGTTATGCATACGAGAAGAGAATTTTAACTTAGTATTAATAGTATTAAATATGGCAAAGGTATATATCGATTCACGGATTTGAGAATATATTTTCGTTATACTAATATATATGTGTAAAATATTATATTGATATTAATAATAACTAAATTTAGGAATAAAATATTTTTAATTAGATTTTAGAATTTAAAGTATATATATATATATATATATATATATATATATATATATATATATATATATATATATATATATATATTTGCAATTGGTTTCAATATATATTTGAATATTTTTATACATATAAAAAAAAATCTTTTTAATTAAAATGATATTTGAATATCGAATGGAAAGTAAGTAACGTAGTTGAGTGAAAAATGAATCAGTATTTTCAAACTCAAAGGATAATTGAAATTTCTCAAGCAGTTTTGTAATATTTATATTATTATGAAGATTTTTTTCTAGGAAAATTTAAAATACTACTGCATATTAATGAATACAGTTTTATGCTTGGATAGATATGAAATAATAATGAATAAATATAATAAGATTTAAAATTGAATCAGTTTTGTTAAATAATTCGTTATTAGTGATTCGTGAATATGCCATAGAAGTCATCTATATATACGTACGCACACATACAATTATTAATATACGTCATGGCGACAACGGAATTATGATTTGTGGACACGGATGAGATTAAAGGTGAGCGAACCTACCGTCGGCCAAGGAACCGTGAATCCTTTGACGAGGGTAGACAAGTGTCCGAAACCGCGAATCTTGACCATTGAAAATTGAACCGACATATATAAGACCCGTAAAGGGTGACACAAACGAGATTCCCGATGCACGCTTTCGTATTATAATTCGAAATTGATTTTCGAAATCGAATTGTTACGTATGAAACGTGTGCCAGAAACGAAATCGAACCCTAGGCGCTATTGTTAGTCAATATGGTATTGTGCGCTAGACCGACGCGGGTTTTTCGCCGTGATGTTTGTATTTTTTCGCAACTTTTCCGTATATACCGCATTTGAATTTGCACAATATTGATCAATACATACATATATATATATATATATAATAAAATTTAAATTTTTATTCTTATATAGCTTTTTTTGACTTTTTCAATGTGCAACGTTTGCTTTGTAAGAATGAACATTGTTTACGTATTACAAATAAATAGTGACTAAGTTCACTTTGTAGCGATAGCTTTTATTGTAAAGTATAGAAAATTTGACAATAGATTTTTGCAAACATTTTTCAGAATAAAAAAAAAGTGATATGAAAAAAGCTCTTTCAGAACTAAAATTTTCTTAATGTCAATCTGTTGTTTTGCACATTCTGAATGCCAGCTCTAAGCCCAAAATTTTAATATTATTTTATTAATTATTTAAAATATAGATATTTAAATTAATACGAAGTTATAAAATGAGTTTAAATAAGCTAATATAAGGATGTTAGCAAATATTATATAATAATAAAATTTTATTAAAATTGTAGAAAAAAATATGATATAATTATATGAAATAAAATAAAATTTTCTTTTCATTTGAAAATATTTTTTTTTCTGCTAATTGAATTGTCGCACGTCTTATAAATCTGAAAAAGAGCACGTCAATATAAATTTTGATCGTCTCTATATTAGTACGTTCGCTTTTATATATAAATATATATAAAATTATGTCTGAAAAGGGCGAGCAAAAAAAAAAAAAAAAGAAAAAGAAGAAAAGACGGTACTACTTTTATAAGCATGTCGTTCATTCAATGTAGACGTTTTATGAATTTGTTTAACATGCCGAAGGGTAACCTGGTGGTCACGAAAATCCACTTCGAATGGGCCTTAGATACGATTTAAAAGGGTTCTTCATTCTGCTGTGCGTTCTTTTCGATATTTACACATCTTGCCTTATCTGTTGCCGAGGGAAGATGTGGCCCGTTTTTCTGAAAGTAACTTTTTACCGCGTATATTTTCTTATATCTATATATATAAAATATATATATATATATTTTTTTTGGTGGATTCCGCTCGATAAAATGATGTTTACAGAATGGGTTTTATAGGTAGGTGAAATGGGTATGAGACATAATGTTTCCCGGTTGGTGCATTAGTAATTCTTCTTAAGTGCCAGCACATAGTAGACGATCGGATTAGGGATTCGAATCTGAATTGTCGAATCCCGAAAGTGCCATTTTGGGCATTGCTATCGAATGTTTTGTCGGGTCACTGTAAACTTAATAGACTCGGCTCGGCATTGACTGACGAGAAAATTTACAAAGAACGAGAAAGAAATTCAAAAATTTTCTTTTTCTTATTTTTTTTTGTTACTGCTGATACACATATACCATATTGTACTCTATATGGTTTAAGATTTAGTATTTTAATATTTTTTTTACTGATTTTAAAAGAATAAGTATGTTTTTAATATGATCTTGTTTAAAAAAGTTGATATTTATGTTCTGATTTTTTTGATTTTTGTAATACCAATATTTTTTTATAATAATGATTCACTAATTTTGTGATTTTTTTTAAAGCGTAATGATGATTAGTAGGTAATATTTTAATATTAAGAAAAAAAAATATAAAACTTGATTATATTCTCGAGATTTTAACTGTAATGCTGATGGACAAGGTGTCAATAGTTAAATTATTTCTGTTATTTATAACTAAATTATTTGATATATTTATTAATATTATAATAAATATCAAATTTAAATATTCGTATAAAAAGTTAATATATAGATATATTTTAAATTTCTTTATAAATATCAGTATTGGATAGTGTCTGTTAATTATAATAGTATTTTTTTAGTAAGAAAAAATGTTATTATTGCAAAATAATAAATAAATCATGTATAAATAATTTAATTGAAAATGTAGGTAGAATAATTATAATATATATTTTTCATTATAAATATGAAAATAATACTACGACGTAGAATCTATGGAAAAGTCGTAATTTTTCCGACATACAAAAGAGACATAGAGATAAAAGGTTTCATCTGGTAAAATCGTACGATATTTGAAATATAACATAACGAAAGGCCAATAGAACAATCATGACGATCGCACAGATCACAGTTAAAATTACAAAATTTTGTTAAATCTCTCATACGTGCCAAAGTTTAGATGTAACTTATATTATATTATATATTATATATACGAAAGCGTCAAGTGAAATCTGCGCGGTCAGCCTAATGTACGGGAGACCCGGGCAGATAAAATAGCCGAATTAATCTACCGAATGAAAAGGCCACCATTAAACTAAACTAGGAGAGTCCATGTCCAGCTCATAGATAACCTGGGTGACTGGGGATGGAGTGCGGCTGAATCGTCGACGACACGCGAACCAGCGTTTCTAAAAGTGCGCCGCGCGTGCGTTTCTTTCCGTTGGCCGTTGGCGCCACCGTCGCTATAACGCGTACCGTTTGTTTTATATGTTGTTATGCGCGGGTTCGAAGCCGAGCGAGTTCACATCTTGTATATAATAATAATGCCGCTCACGTGAATATGAATGTAATTGGATTTCTACGGTAGCGCATTCGTCGGTTTTAATTAGTGTGTATGTGTGTTTTATTATCTTAAAATTTAAATTAGAATTAATTTGTTATACGAGAATGTAAACGATGTTTTTTAATATATATATATATATATATATATATATATATATATATATATATATATATATATATATATAATCATCAATTGCTATTATCATTTTATAATATAATATTTTTATTAAGAAAAAAAATTCTTTGAAATATTAAATTACTTTATTAAATTTAAAGTGGTGTAGAATTTTAAGAATTTTTTTTGTTAATAAATTTGTTAAATAAGCAAAACATTTTAATACTTTCAATAATTTGATCAATAACTTTAACTTTTCCAACTCATGAGCGGTCAAATATAATAATATTTTAGTGTGTTGAAAAAAAAACAAGATAAAATATTTTGTACGCTGCGTCGGGATTTAAAAGCTTTGTGCGATATTTAATATTAAAAAAAACAAACCTCTACGAATGCCATTAAGTTTAATAGACAGAAGAAGAAGAAGAAGAAGTGGGAGAATAAAAATATTGGAAAAACGATTAAAAAAAAGTTGATATTCACTGAGAGCGTTTCCATCGCTTCATTTATCGATCTCTTTGTTCGAAACTCGTTAATGTTTGCAAATTAACGGCAATGAATTTTTATTCGTTCACATCTAGAATAAATATCGTTTGCATTTAAGTATATGGTTAAAAAAATAAATGTCGATTTATTTTCTTTCATATAATATATAAATTTAAAAAAAATACTAGATTAAAAGTAAATCGATCACTTTTATGAAGAATAAATGAGAAATTAATAATATAATATATAAATTTTTTAATGATATTTACATTTATTTTTATGATAAATTTGTATTTTATTACAGATCCTAGTACATCTTTTGAGATTTGTAGTGTTTATTTATTATTTACAAAGCTTAATCAACGACGTTATATTCAAGTCTTTAAATATTCTTTTTCATCAAAGGATTCCGAATATCATAATTTATTTTTAATAATATTCGTATTTAAAAAATATTTTGTAATAAAAAGAATTTTCGATAATTTACCGATTAATTCAATAGTATATTTGTTATTTCAATATAACTAGCATAAATTTAGAAAAGTATTTATATTTCAATTCTACTATTTTCAGAAAAGAATCGTACGCGATAAATAGAATAGAGTATAATTAATTAATTTATTAAATTAAAATATTAATTTAATGTTGAATAAGTGTCTTATATATGAGATACACGATTAATTATAATATAATAAAACACGGGTTGATGTTTCAACGTAGAAAATAGGGGCAATATTATAAGTAACACACACACCCATATATATATATATATATATATATATATATATATATATATATATATATATATATATATATATATATGTATATATATATATATATATGTATATATATATATATATATATATATATATATATATATATATATATAATAGTTGTAGTTCAAAATTGGACCGTATGAAGTGTTATCGTAACGTGTCCCCAGTTTGCCGTGTTTCGCGTATGAGAAGGGAAATCCTCGATTTTATCAACCCACCACGCTCGTGGATTACGGGAAATTCCGATAGGGTTAACTCCACCATACAAGATGGGCTTTTAAATTAGTGCTCGTAGCTAGTTAGGACATCGTTATTGACATCGCATAACGAACGTTAACAAACAATACACCCGTATTGGCGCAACAACAATGCCCGCGTCTGTTTATCGCGCACGATTATCTGTTGGTCCGAATTTGCTATATTGATATTATATTTACGATTTTTATATAGCTGTCATTTTTAAAATTATATAAATGGACCGTATATATAAATATGTGTAATTGAATAATAATTTTACAATTGATTTGTTTTTCAGATACAAGAAAGTTAATTTTGAGTATTTTTATCGTCTATCTATATTTATAAAGATTTTTAAAATTTATCGTAACAATTTATTTTGATAGATTTTAGTTTATTTTATCTCCGTTTTTTACATGTATAATGTGTAACGTTTTTTACATGTATAATGTACGACGTCAAATATCAAAACTTTTTATTAATTTTCACTATATATTATACAACATTTTATATAATTGTTATTTTTTAGGCAGCTTTTCTGTTTTAAATTCGAATGTAAATTAAAAAATGTATTGAAAATGAATCAATCAAAATTATGGTATGATATAAAAATATTTCAACAGTATTTAATACGAGAATTATTTAAGTTTCATATAAAATATTATTTAACTACTATATATAATACAATGTTTTTTTTTTAATTAAAAATATATAAAAAATTTGAATATTTTTTTAATATATAATATTAAATTAATGTAATCAATGTCTATAGCATAAAAATATGTACGAGCAATCTTTATATAGTTGTAAATGTCAGTCCAGATATCTGGAATCTTTCTTGACAATACCCCCCCCCGCATTTTCCCCCCGAAAAAAAGTTTAACGTCGTAAAAATCGTAGTAATTTATGAAGAAAAAGCGAACACGAAACGTTCAACTTTGAAATTCATTGTTAAAACGAGGAAACCGTTATTGTACGTTATACAAAGTTCATCAAGTGTAAATGAGAGTTTTATACATTTTTTTTTCGTCCGTCTTATTTTTCCTGCGTATTTTCCACCCACCCACCCCCTTTCTGGTATTCTGCTTAACTTTTGAACGGAATTGTTAAATTTATGGATACGAGTATCATTAGCAAAGTTGGATACAATAAAATTTTATGCGAGCTTAATTCGATATTCATTTTCGAAGCTGTACGCTTTTACGCATATATATTTCATAATATATATATATATATATATATATATATATATATATATATATATATATATATATATATATATATGAAATGTATTATCGTAAAATACGGAACTATTGATATTTGAGATAAGAATATTATTTAATAATGACAGTTCGAATAGAAGGAAATAATGGTAATAGAATTTATATATTTATGAGTTATATATTGAAAATTCTATTGAAGGAATAGGGTAATAAAATATATTATTGTAGAATATAGTATATAAAATTTATGCATGATATAAAAAGATAATGTTATTGTTGTTCAAATTTCAGTTGATATCTTTTTAATATATGTGGTAAAAATATATTGATTATAAATATATGGAAAGATTAATAAAAGCAAAAAATATAATATTTATAATATTTGTGTATGAAAATTGTATATAAGTAAACACGAATTTGACAAATTAATTTTGCAAATTGAACGGTTTCGGTATCGTTTACAAGTTTAAGTGAAACTGCGGTTCAAAACGACACGTTACACAAAATTAGTTTTAACTGTAATAACAAACTACGGTTCGATTTCGAAATCGTGTAAAGTGTTTGAATTCCGATTTTGTGCATTATAGATAAATTCGAACAGAGTTCTACGTTTGGTCACGGATTTGTGTTTGAACATTTAAAGCTATTTTGCAACTTTTCAACATTCCGATTGACTTTTACATGTCGTCAATTATAATTAGTTTCTTTAACCGCACGTTTCGATTTTATTAACGATCCGATTTTCTACGGCGTTATAATTAATCGCGTTCAATATCCGATAATCGAACGAGGATTCGTTTAATTCCCGGGCAAATAATCTTATTTGAAATGAGTTTAATGCTCTTTAGTTAATATACCGTTTAAATGATATCGAAAATCAAATTTGATTCTGCGACGGACGTTTCCTATTAAACGGCGTGGGCGTTTAAGGAGATTTCACGGAATACACCAGTCGAAATCAGTTTTAAAACGGGCGCTTCGCAATCAGCCCTTTCTACTGTTGGATAACATTTTCAAGGGATGCAGATAATTCTGTGGGATGAGAGAGACCCGGTTCTAATCCCGGATTCCGCGTTCGAGGCGGCCTCGCAGAAAAGATGAATCTCGGAAATTAATCCAAGAGGACGGCATCCAGTTTCGTGCAGAGGCAAAGGGTAGGCTCTTTTCTTGTCCTCACGGTTAAATATCCGAGCGACGTTTTTTATCGGACCGTTGTCCGATGAAAAGGCTATCGTTTCATTTTTCCTTTCTTTCTTTCTTTCTTTTTTTTTTTGCTTTCTCTTGAATATTTTCAATGTGGAAATATTGCGAATATTAATCACGACGTGTTTCTATCCGTTCCGAAATTTTTAGATTTAATTCGATTTCGTATATAACGTCGTTAACGTTATATTGAATTCTTTTATTTTAAATTCACGTCATTAAAAAAAAATGTCTAATATATAATAAAATTTTAACGAATTAATTACCACTATTATAAATCAATTTATAGATAAATCTGTTAATTGATTCGTATATTGTCATCGAGAATGAACAGTATTAAAAATTTCAACTCAATATAAAATCAATTATAAGATTAAATAAAAGTGTGGAAAAATAAAGTAATATTTTTTTAACATTCAGTATAATTTTGATCTCGTTCAATTCATAAAAATATACTCTATTTTAATCACATATTTATATTAAAATTGTATAAAAGGCATTTTAATGAAATAACCACCATAAAATTATTATATAATTCATTTTCAATTGTCAATGTTCGAAATTGTCTATTCATCAATAGATTTCTTGGTGTGAAATACGTTTCGATTTTCCGGCTGACGAAGCTATTCTGAACTTTGACTGTAGTTTAAATATAATACTATAACAGCAGGTGTACAGTTGGCAATTTTATAAAACACAACTGTCAATCTAAAATATCAAATCTGACAATAAATATTAAACGTATGCAAAATTTTAAATTAAATAAAAAGTTATATAGAGGCGCGAAATAATAATAAAAAAAAAATATATACTCCGCTATTCTCCGACATCGCTAAATTAAAATTGTGTAAAAACGAGCGTTCCGTAAATTGAGCGTCCGGTGTAATTCACGCTTTATATTACAACGGCGATATGCAAATGTAATTTTTAAACTCGTTTTGAAAAATATTGTTAGCACTAAATTAATTAAAATGTAACGAAATTTTAACACCTTCGCGCTATTCGACCGAAAACGGTCAAAACGATATTTATATCTTATAAGGCAAATCAGAATAAACTAATATCGCAATTTTGATTAAAATTAATATATATAGATGCATTTCATTAGTTTGATAATAGATTGATAAATATAATAATGCTTCGTCATTGTATATATTTAATATTGTCAAGTGTTGCTTTAGCTGCTATTACTATTGTTGTTGCTGTTGCTGTATCAACTAGCATCGTTCTGTTATATAAGAGGCTACATTTACATGATAACAAGAATAGATTATGGTCATAGTGTGCATATAAGTGAACACATACCCTTCTTGAATAAATATTTTTGTACCTGACCATTATGTAAATATTCTGTATAAAGATCGCCTCTATGGATTTTGTACGCTATTATTCAGTTTATCGAAATTGTATTTACATTATAAAAATGCGATACAGATTTAAAATTTAAATAATGTAAATATATATATATATATATATATATATATATATATGTGTGTGTTTTTTTTTCACAAATTTGTCTGCATTACGTTTTATTGTACGGAGTTTTAAACTTTGCGACATTTTAAGTCCTCGAATGGCACAATGAGAATTTTGATATCGTGAAGTTGAAAGCTGTTGTTATTCGCATAAGTTTAAGTAAAGTGCGATCAAATATGTGTCGAGTCTGTTTCGTATCACTTAATAAACATATATTCGTGAAGTTGAACGTCAAGGTGTAAGTTTGTTCGCAGTTTCGAATGTTTTCATAGTTTTGCGGGGAAGAGGGCTTAATTTTCGAAACTACGACCAAAAAAAAAAAATTGTATACGTCGAAAACGCCACTAATGTCGTAAATTATTTATACATTGCGCTACAACTACTCATACTCTACGGTTGAAGAAAAACTTTTTTTTTCAGCAGTGGAAAACTTTGAAAAAGTTTTCACTATCGTTTCACATGAAAAATCTGATATTCATAAAGGTTTACCGGAGGATTTTAACCGAACATATCGTTCGTTCGGACGTTAAATAAAATAAAATAAATCTTGATTTATATAAATACGTATATATTATATACATTTAAACTTCAATCGAAATAAGACAATTTATGTTATATAAATACGTATTCTTGTTCGTAGATATGTGTCAAGATTGAACTTTTGTTTTAGTGTTTGCGCGTTTTAAGTCGAAACCTTTCGATTTTTTTTCTTCTGTCCAACCTTTTTTTTTTCTACTTTTCCCTCTCTTTTGAAAGTACTTTTGCTTTTCTTTTATCTCACAATGATCTTTTCAATTCTTTTAAAAACGAGAGGGTAAAAGTTTCGTTTTAACAAATCTATATTTTCTTAATGAAATCGGAAAGAATGGAGAACGATTCGCAAACGGCTACCCTTGAACTTTTTTTTTCAAGGCGTCCATAATTTTCCCTTACTTAATTTATACTTTTGACATAATAATTAATTACATATCGATGTTTTATTTTTTATTGTAAAATAGTTCAGATATACATTTCAATATAGTCAATCATTTAATTTTATTTTTTTTCTATTATTTATTAATTATTAATATGTCTGAAGTATTTTTTTTTTAATTATTAAAATTAAATTTTAATAAATGTTATGATATGTCCCTTTTTAAAAGTTTAAATTTTTTGGGTAGAGTTGTCAGTTCGATAATCAATATTCGGACACATATATCTGAAAGATTTGATATATTGTCGCATTTTTGCCGCATTATACATATATATATATATATATATATATATATATATATATATATATATATATATATAATTACAGGTATATTTATAGAATAATAATGAAATAAATGTATACGAATATAATTTAATTAATACGAGAATTGTCGACGGACCGCGACCCGGCGATTTAATATCGGCGCGCATACACGATACGCGGTCTATCCTTTCCCGGCAATGTATCAAAAAGTGGCGCCGGATCGTGTGGCGTACACACAGCGAATTCTTTACGGTTCGTCGATACCATTTATTACGATCCACACGTTTGCATACTATCGATCACATGGCAATATTACTCGCATAATAAATTCGGGAATATGGGAATAAGGGAGGCCGTGTGTCCGTATCCCGTCTGTTCCCGATTTATATTCCCGACGGGTTTGCGTAGTGTCAGCGTTGTCACGGCAGACAATTCCGTTCATTTTACAACACAAAGGGCCCGCTGACCCTTTATAAACGCACACACATATGCGACATTATGATAAGTCACGATGACGTGCACACACATACACACACACATTATATATATATATATATATATATATATATATATATATATATAAACACATATACATATATCACTATTAGTCTCAGTCTTTGCACCTTATATATGTCCCTACGTTATATACAGAATGGTTCGAAAGTATGGTACTAAATTTTTCAAAATAATCAAAATATTACTATTAATGAGAATTAACCTTTTGTACTCGAAACGTTTCGTAGCGTTGTTGGAGAATTTTTTACTCAATACTTAAAATTATTATACAAAAAAAAATATATGCTTTTATATTTTAACATTTTATAAACATCTACTGTTTAATGGTTTTATATATAATGGATTCATTGAACAAATTTATAAACAAAAAAAAAAAAACGTTTTCACCATTATTTCAGAAATTTTCTTAAAAAATAGTATATAATAATAGGTACATTCAAAATTTTAACTTTCGTAATCCTTCTGGTAAGATTGTCAAGTTTGAACTAAAATAAGTTTCAATACCAAAAATGCAGTTTGATTTGTGGTTACATGGTCGGGGATTAATTTAAGATAAGAAAATCATTTAATACTTCATAATATTATATAGAAAGAGTATGTGTCGTTAAAACAAATTAACATAAATAGTCACTTTTCGATTGCAGAGGATTAAATTATATGTTCACAATCGTTAATAAATATTTTTATATGAACATTATTAAAAATTGAAGAGTTAATAAGAAAATTTACGTTCATATAAAACGGCATTTTGGAAAATAGAGAAAAAAATATGTTCAAGATAATGAAATAAAAATTCTATAAGATCTTTTCATGGCTTTTCAAACTACGAGAATCTATTTAACGTTTTTATTTTTTTTTATATTTATGAGTGCATACAATACTTTATGTATACGAGCATTTAGTCCAGTCTTTAGGATTATCTTTGAATTTCTTTTAATAAAGTACGTGGCGATCTCGTCCCGTCCAATAAAATCCGGGATTTGTCGGTCGTAAAATGCGATTTCTTTTTATTTTAACCCACCCCCTCCATCCCCCGAAAGCCCCCCAACCGACGAATCTCCTTGCCGTCCTCGTTTCATTTCATTTCTTTATCCTTTCGCTCTCAGTATCGCGTTATCGCGGTAGTAAAAACGGCCGCTGTAAATATTATGTTGTTATATATTGATCCCGGTTAAACGCGTTCATTGGCTTTTATACTTGCTGTTTTTTTTTCTTCTAAAATCAAAAATAATATACTTCATTTTAATTGTTGTATGATAAAATAAATTAAATTATATAGATATTTCTAATATGTTAATCGACAATAAGATCTCAAAAAATAATCATATTCCATATATGAATAATAAAATCAATATTTTATTATTTTTAAGCTAAAAAAGAATTGTCTATATATCAGTATTATTTTGATTAATAAAATAATTTTAATTATGAACGATGATTTTATGTCAGAGGCTCTTTATTATATTTATATTTAGTATGAAGAAAATGTTTCGATTTTCCATATAAATTGAGAATCTCTGATATATGACTATATTTGTATAATAATATTTTGAATCATGCCTTTCAAAAGCCGAGAGTGAAAATATGCAAATGATATTCCAGAAGTTGAAACCTGAAATAAGCTGTATATTAAACAAACATACTATCAATTTAACATTCGCAGATATCTAGCACAAATATTTGTATATATTTCTTTTAATGTAAGTAAAATTATTAATTGATATTTTAATTAAAATTTCTTCAATTTTATTTATTATTATACTTAAAATGAATACATTAAATTTGATTAATATTATACAACATGTCAAAAGTATTTATGTATGCGCGTCAATAATTATTTGTTATTTTTTTTGTAACAAGTTTCCACATTCTTTTTATATATTATAAAGTGTAAAATGATACTCTTTCAAACCGTACTACATTTTAGCCTTTTTTTTGGTTTAATCTTTAAAATTTTGAATTACTAAAATTTGCAATCTATATAAATATGTAATGATAAAACGATTGTGTAGATCAGTATAATTCAATATACTGTTTTTAAGAAAATTTTTTGAAATGGTGTCGACAATTGTGTTTTTTTCTAGGTTTAAAAATTTGTTCAATAAATTTACGTTTTCTATATAAAACCACTAAACAGCAGGAATATATATATATATAATGTTAAAATTAATTATTCTGAGTTTTATATAAAAAAAATTCGTTTCGATTGCAACGGGAAATCTGTGAACGTTAAATTGATACCGTTTGTTTAATATACATTTCAGATTTAAATTCTGGAATATTATTTAAATATTTTTATTATATATATATATATATATATATATATATATATATATATATATATATATAGGTATGTAAGACATTTAGGTTTAACTGTGAGATTAATACTTTGAACCAATGCAGTAGTAATCAAAAAAAGAGAGAGAGAGAGAGAGAGAAAAAAAAAGTAAATAAATGAGCTCAACTCAATTGCTACATGTTGAAATCTCTTCAGAATTCCCAGGAACGATTTAGTGCAGCTGGATACTCAAACTCAGAACTGCAACGACACGGAACGCCTCCCAATCTAGTGGTCGCGTTTGCACCAGCGATTTTAAATCTTTGCAGCGTGGCCTTCGGTGCACTACTCGATTCTATTTTAGTTTCTTTTTTTTTTCTTTCAACCTCTATATCTATCTCCTTTCATATAGCATCCTGACGCTTTTTTTCTATCTTGAAGCCTGATCCGCCGTTACACTGGAAAACGAAGGAAACGTAACGTGCACATTTCACTATAAAGTAAAAGGATGATGAGGAGCGAAACGAAGGCAAAAAAAAAAATAAAACATATAAGAATCTATATGTGTACGTGTATATAATGAAATCGTGTGACTCGAAAGGATTTTCAATATCTTCGCGAATATGTCTGTAAGGACCGTTTCCAATTCGTTCCGGAGAACACCAATACGAAAGCGTTAGAATATATATATATATATATATATATATATATATATATATATATATATATATAAAAGATTTTTCCTATACTCTAGTAATGTATAGAATGAAGTCGGTTGTGTAACTTGAAATATCTTCAATAATAATAAAAAGGAGTAAAGTTTCAAAAAATATCTGCAGACTGATGTAATATGTACGATACGTTAGCGTCGATTTTCCGGTTGGTTATTCATTCGAAAGTTTTTCTTGCGTTCGTTTCCGAATTCATACATTTATATATATATATATATATATATATATATATATATATATATATATATATATATATATATATATACACGAATGCGGGAAAAACTATTAACTTAATAGATATTACTTTTTTTTCATATATATATCTTTACATATTAAATTTAAAAATATTAATTCAATAATTATGTTGAAACATAATTGAATTAAGTAGATTATGAATATTAGTATCTCATAATAATTTAAAATATTGTAAATTAATAATTAAATATAATTAATAACTTAATACTAATATAATTAAAGAAATATAATATTTTTTATATGAATTTTGAATTCTTTTTTAATATTAAAATTTTATGAAATCACATAAAGTTCAGATTGCATTTTGAAAGCTGAGTTCATGAACACATGTGGACGTACGTATTTGAATAGGATTTGTAGATTTCGTTCTACACGTATTATTATCTGCATACTTAATACCGTTTTCATATGAAAATAATGTAAAAATATGCCAAGGAGAACGTTTCTGAGTTTAAAGTTCGTCGCCATTTTGCTTCCATCGCACGAAACCAAATAAAAATTCGGAAAAAAAATTTAAAGAAAAATAAAATTTAAGTTATCAACATTATTATTTCAAAATATATGAACACATTTAAGAGCAGAACTTTTATCTAGAATTGAAAGATTTGTAAATAGAAAATGTAAATCCATTTTCTCAATCGATCTTCTCAGCCATCTTTTCAACTGTAAAATGCAGCCAATCTTTTGTTAAATCCCATTTTTTCTAAAAAAGAAATATTAAGTCTGTAAATCATTTGTTAAAATTTTCTTATTTATATGTTTAATGGTAATAAGATTGTCTTTAACACGTAGTTTTTGTTGAAAAATATCAAAATGGTTATTTATTCTATTACCTTTTATATGGAATTTTTATTAACTGTTTTCATTTTTTTTAAAGATTAGAGATTTGCAATTAATCTATTTTTTTTAAATTTGTTTATTTATATGCAATATTAAAATGTGATTTTTAATATATATATATATATATATATATATATATATATATATATATATATATATATATATATATATATATATATATATATATATATATATATAGTATAATTCAAACTATCAAGAATGGTTTAAGTTTTGGAGAGTATGATTTTAAAAAATAATAATAAATATAATAATGACATATTAGAAAAACATATTTTTTTTCCTACGATTATATTAAGAAAATATATTGATAAAATTTTATATAAACATGTAATTGTACAAGTTTCACATTACGTATCTTAAATAAAAACAATCGTGTTATGAAAGCGAATTCGAACATCGTATAACGCGATTTCGTATTACGTTACATTATGCGGAAACCTTAATAGTGTTAAATGTATATCATGTATGTATTGTTTATATATGCGTGTATTTAATAGCGATTCTATGGTTCATCCGGTTTTTAAACGTCCGTTAAACTGCTTAACCGCGGCAACGTGTAGAGGATTTTCCAGTAACGAACGTTGGCAACGCAAATAAACACATGGTTTTCGAATTAATTCCGCTCGAACAGTATCGAGTTTCTAACATATTATATATATATATATATATATATATATATATATATATATATATATATATATATATATATATATATATATATATATGTATATATATGGTATATATAAATATATAAATTGATACTGGCAACAATTACTTTCGGAAAATTAATATATTTTTTCTGAAATTTAAGAAATTTTAATAATGTTGTTTTTTGTTATTAAATTTTTATAATTAAATATTTTCTTATTTAAATTTAAATATATTTATTTATTTTTATAAAAAAAAACATATATGGTATATAATAAAAATTTTAATAACTATATGGATCTAGTTATTGATGTAATTATATTATACATTAATATCAAATTTCTTTTATTTTGTTTTACGGAGATTTTCAGTTGAATGATAGAAGAAAATACAAGGTTTGCAATTCGAATTATATCAAAGTAATATTTTAAATTTCGTTTTCAGATATTCTAAATGATTTTTTTTCCGTAAAGAAAACTGATAATATTATCGAAATATTATTAATATTCTTTTAGAATTTAAATTCTAAAAATTTAAATTTAAATTAATATATTAAACGAAACAAATAAATATTAAATATCAAATTTTAAAAGCAAAATTTATATCGATCGGTTTTTCATTATTTCCATAAATCGAAACAAATTGTACCAATCGAATAAAAAGCAATTTAATAATAAGTGACTATAAAAATATACATATAAAACAATATAGTGATATATTATACGAAATCTGAATACACGTATAAAAATCGTTATTTCACCACATTTGACCATATTATAATAATGTTTTACTTTCTTTTTTTTTTTTTGCTTTTCTATATCGAGATTGAATATAAATTTAATTTATGACGTCGACGGAGAGGCGTTTGTGATGCGGGTTTTTTGGGGCCTCTTCGCAGGGGGCGTTCGAAATATATTTCATCCGACTCTGGATAAACAAACTTCCCTTTTTCTGTTTGCGAAGTTAAACGATTTCTTCGGAAAATGCGCCAGAGAAAGGGAGCCGGAGCGTTTCTCTCATCAGAAAGTTTAATGTGAACTTGTCTGGAATACGCTTAAAACGGAGAGGAACGTTCGTCGGAAAAGTGTTTTTCAGACTCTTCACTTTGTATTCCGCTATGCACGCACGCACGCACGCACAAATCTGATGATTTATAAGCCTCCATACGCATATATAAATACTATATTGAATATTACTATTTTTGTTCAAATATAAAAAAGTGAGAAAATCATATATATTTATGTAAATAATATTGATTCTGAAAACTTTTATCTCATACAAATCTAGTATGAGTTATAAAAGCGCTCACTTATCAATTGAATTGATGTATTTTGCATTAGTTTGATGCAAAAATATTTTAGAAATGCAGTTTATCGTGTCGATAGTTCATGAACGTGAGTCACAAAATTACTTTTTATATGAAAATGATCAACGATAAGGCATTATGTTTAAAGCAGTCAAAAAATAAATATTATAAAAAAAGCATTTATAAAATATAATCAAAAGTGGCTGACAAAAAAAAATTAAATATATTTTTAACTTAATTTAAAAATAAATAATTGAAGGTTTATGGTAAATCTGTCAATTAAACTACCGGAATAATTAAATCATTCCAATTAATTACTTAATTGCAAATATAAGTTACAAATAAACGAATTGTTTATGAACATTTTCATATATATAATTTTGGTTTTGTTTCGGTTCATTAATTAACGCAGCTTTATAGTGAATAAATTTATATATTTTTCAGCTAATATTAATATACCAGATCATTGTGGTTTCACGCAGATGGTCTATAATTTAAATAATACAAATATATGTATTTTTTTACATAAAGATTAAAAAAATGCTTAAATACATATTTTAATATGTTTGTCATGCATTACGAATAAGGGTCGGCATTGTATTTTTTTTTTTATTTTTTGTCGACAAATTCGCATGACGCATTTAATCCGTTTGTGTTTTGAAAATTCGCAGTGCAGCGAATGTATATATGGATGAAAAAAAGCGCAGTTTTTCTTTCACATGACACAAGCAGGAAAAAGTGTGACATTTTATTGCAAACTCGGTGAAAATTTACGAATTCCGCGTTGAATTTGCACATCGCGCAATTACGTCGAGCGTAAAAGGCGACATTTGCAATTTAACCCTTTCAACGACGGGCGTTAGTGTTTTCCGTATATAAATTACCCTGCATATACAGTGTTGACAAAAAAAGCGAAACGATTTAAATGTGAAATAATTATCATTGTAAGAATTTATAATTTTTTAATTATATGAATATTTTATTTTGAGAGCATCAACCTTATAAAAAATAAAGCTATTTTTTTAAATTAACATAATTATAAATATTATTTTTATTTTCATGTATATATGGCAAAAATATATCGACGTAACTAGATTTTTTAGGTTCGTAAGTAATTTTTTTTTAAATTTAAATTCCATTTCATATATTGAACATTTTTAGAATGTTGTTTGTAAATAGGTTAATGAACTTAATTGTTAACAGTGGCAAAAACAAATATTTTTATTAAAAATATGTTTTTTTTTATATATAAATAATAAATAAATATTTTTTTATTGGGACTCTTTGAAGTCGTGGCTCGAAAGTGTTACTGTTGTACTGTTTTGTAGTTACGCCACTGTAAATAATAAAAATCTTATGAATGTATTTTTTTGTATATATGAAGCTGATTTATATATTTGTATCAAAATATATAGTTTATTACAAAAATTAAAAATTAATTAAAAAAATACAGCCCTCCTAATAATTACACAAAACGTATAAATAATATTTTAGATGTTTTTTTCCAATATTTTTTATTGTTAAAAATATTGAAATATTGTAAAATAAAAATGTGATATATTTTAATCTTTTTTTTTCTATATATAAAAAATAATAAATTCGTTAAATCATAAATGTGAAAATTTTACGCAACACTGTTAACTTTTTGACCCGGGATCAATTTATTCCTTGTAAATTTTATTCGCATTCGAAAAGTCCGCTATCCGGCAAACATAATAAATAATAGACGGGGCACCCCATTTTCTCGAATGTGGGGAGGGGCTGACGGGGGGGTTCAACGGTCGGCATTAAATTCAACCCCCCTCAGGTCTTTGTGAGTGCATTAATTAGCTGCGAGAAAACGAACGAACCCAGTTTTGTATACGTCTCTGTATTATATTGCGAAAGGGGGGTCGGTTTTTGGCCGTTCGGCGTATTTCAAAAGGGGCGAAATTCAGAATTTTGACTTTATATTATACAATACACTTTAATACGTTTTAATTCGTTTAAATTTATATATCATTGTTACGCTGTGATTAATCGCGTCGTTTCTTTTTTTTTTTTACTCTTTTATAGATGATTTAGTTTGTAGAAGGATAAAGGATGAATATTATGGTAAATATGAATTTGTAATAAAATAAAATTTTCTTTATATATTCGACACATATTCTTTATTGACAACATTCAGTCAATGTTTTATAATGATAGTATTTATAATTAAAATTTTTTTTTTCTAAGTCTTGTCGTACTCGAGTTAACTACGTTTTGTCGTATTTTTTTATTTAAATAAAATTTTAACATAACAAATTTTCGTTTTTTTTCTATACGAATTCATTATATAATACAATACAATCAATGTACAAATGTTTTTTTTTTAATATTTTACATATTTTTTTAAGAATAAAAATACAACAAATACGAATGTAACATACATATTTTTAATTTTTATATTAGTGTTCTAATATGATTACTTAATACATTTCATTTTATGTATATACAAGCCTTTTTTATATACGACAAAAAAAAAGATTTATTAAATACGAGCGAAAAAATAATGGTAAGCATATTAATATATTTAATATAAATTAAGTTTAATTTTTGAAGCACAACCGTTTTTGGCATGGTAAATATTAGTCAGTGCTTCTTAAACTATGATAATTTTCGATAAAATTCCGATACTTCTTAATAAAAAAAAATGTATGTGATATTTTTAAATTATAACTCAGGATTTATTGCATATAAAATTAATACACTACTATTTATTTTAGAATTTTAATTTTGAAAAAATATTACATATTTTATTCTTTTTTTTTTGAAAAATCTTTAATACGTGCAGAAAGTTTAAGAAGCGCTGACATAACAAAAAAAACTGTAATCAGTCGAGAATAAATTGCTGACAACAGCTTAAAATAAATATCTTTATTTCAAATAATATTTTTCGCTTCTATTAACAACATAAATTTACTGTTGGCATTTCAACTTGAGAAATGCTCTTTTAATTTATATATAAATCTACTTTATTGGAAAACGCTGATTTTCTTTAAATAATTTTAATATAATATTATATATTTTAATTAATTACAAACGTTTTTATTCATATATACTATATGTTTATATATTTCTGTTTTGGTGTATATCTACTATAAAATATAGATGTAATATTTTCTACGTAATAAATTAAATTGAAAAAAGAAGGTAATAAATTCACTACAAAGCATATTGTATTAAATGTATAAAAAACATTTTTCAACAATATACGCAATATATTATTCATCTATGAATATAGTGTTTAGATTAAATCTAAGTGTTAAATAAACAATTTTAATTTATTTCATATAATATAATACTTATATATTTATAATTAAGTTCACGTGCGTTAATTATCCTTCGTTATTGCAGAAGAAGAATGAATAAAAATACTATTTCGTCGTACTTAAAAAGAAAACAACTATATCGATTAGTTTCTCTCTTGTTTTTTTTTCTTTTTCATTATATAGTGTTATATATAATATGTATACATTTTATGAAACGTTTTAAAAATTTATAGACTTTCAGATTCCGGCAGAAACTGCTGCTGTGCGACAGAAGATAAAGCCATGTCGATGGGTTTTGTGTCATCGTATAGAGCTGGTGCCTCGCAAAGTATGGCAAAAGTGCCGACAATTGAAGCGATAGTGAAAATCCACAGGAAAAGACGATCTAGAACCATGGCGACAAATCCCCAATCTTGATCTTCCTACAAAAAATAATTATCAATTTAAGTGTTGCATTAAATTTTTTCGTTTTCACAAAAATAAATGAATTTGAAATTTTAAAAAAATATATAAAAATCTTTAAAAAGTAAAATAAATGAAAAATAATAAATCCTAATTAATTAAAAATGATAATTATAGAAAAAAAAATTAAAATCGTATATATATATACAATTATGATGACAAAAAGTATTGTTTTGTTGCGTTAAAGTTGTATAATATTATATTGCATTAATAGCAGTCAAAATCAAAAAAATGGATCGCAAATATGGAATATATTTTGAGTTGTAAAGATTATTTAAGATTAAATTGCGAAAATATAGTAACATTTAACGAAAAAAATGCTTTCCCTTCACCTTCCACTGATGCTAGCATATTATATATATATGATTTTTTTTTACAATATAAAGCCGAAAATATTCCTATATTATACATAAAAGTTATTTATTATATAGGTTTTTCATAAATAAAAATATTCATCGTTTTAGATATTGATTTAAAAAATTACGTTCAATATTCTGCATTTAGATTGAAATTTTTCATTCTTATCGTATACGGTTTTGAACAGATGTATATTTTGTTTGCAACAATATAAAAACTTACGGCATTGAATTCGTCCTGACGCTGCATATGATGCTGAATAAACATGACATTATGTATTGCTTTTTCCAGTTCAAATGGATACTTTTTACGGGGTGCAACGTCACTGAGGGATTCATCCAATCCTGACATGACACTAGGTAGTCCATTGTAACCTCCTAAGCCTCTGAGATCTCCAATGAGACCGCTGAACCTATATCAATCCAAAATATTCCTTCAATTATGTAAATTGAAAAAAAAAACACGATTTTTTTCGCGCATTTCGCGAGCGAAAAAACACGACGTGGAAAATTTTGAAATGCGAGCAGAAAAATAAGAGGAAAAATCGAACGAGCACAATATACGCGTTACACGTGGCGAAACTTTTTTTTTTATATTCATTTTTGCACGAACACGAACGAAATAAATTTCTGTGAATATTTTAATAGTAAATTTCTGCGTCGAATTTAATTTTAAATCTATTTTAACCAGCATTTTTTTTAGTCGTTTTCCTCGCGTTTTACGCGCGAAAAAACGTTTTGAAATTCAAAACGGGCGGTCGTCGTAGTTGTTTTTTTTTTCATTGCAGGCGATGTTTGGTTATACATTAATGCTGTGTTCCAATTGAATTATTGTTGGATCATTGGCTCTGTAGTCAATTATTTTAAATAAAAAATATAGCGGGGAAAACACGTGGAAACTATTTAAATATTTAATACCTATGTGAAAATTTAAGATATTTTTATTGTCGGAAATATAAAACATAAAAAAATTATCAGACTTCCATTTTCTAATAATTAAAAATATTCAATACTATATATATATATATATTATAACCATCGCTGCACATTCCCATAATTCGTGTTAAAAGAATGGTATGAGAAAAGACACGATTTCTAGACATATCAATTTCATTTATGTGAAAAGTATTTTATTGAAAATTTAGTGAGCATTTCTAGAAGAAAATGCCTCGCGTACAAGTGCCGTTAAGCCAAAGGCATCAACTAAATAAAAATATAAAAGTAAACGGTGAATTTCTTACAAAGAAGAAGTCGGCGAAAACAAGTGTAGTAAACGGGATTGTGATTTTATTACGTCGAGTTCAAAAAGAAACGGCTAAAGATGACCGATAATATAACGTATAAAAATGTATACATATAAAAAGTATTATATGTGTTATATATATATTGAAAAAAAAAAACACGGACTAGTCGTAAAAAACTAAGTTATATTTCAATAACTGCATGAGTTCAATAACTTCGTTCAACTTTTTCCATGAAGAGAAAATCAATTTCGCTTTTGCGAAATGAGCTCGTTTAGTAATGGAACGTTAATAATATGAGGGCCGTTTGGAAGGATTGTTATTGTATTTTATGATGTGGAATACGTATAAGTTTAAGGTATTCGCACTAAAGGCCAGTGGTAATAAGAAAACGTTTGGAATTATTTTATTGTAGCAAATCTGACTAATACAGTTATGATTTGTATGAATTAGAATTTCTATGTGAAATATTTTATTAAAATGAAAAATTATATCTTATGTAACTATATTATATTTATTTAAAAATAATATACCGATTTGTTGCTGTTGTAGAATGGAGACCGTTGCAACCTCCTGGCATGTGATGTCTAATGGAGTCCGGACTGGAAGCGTTGGAGTTGGATTGCGCTTGTGCAGCAGCCAATGCAGCATTAAACTTGTTGGGTTTTTTAGAATTTCTTCCAGATATTTTATCTGCGGCCAAGTCCTTGAGCAAATCCTTTGGTACCCGCATGAGCAACAACTTTGGTAGCTTTTTGATGAAGAATCTCCTGACCCACGGGGCCATCTTGTGTGTGCTGGGTTTTCTATAGTGCACGTTCAATATTATTATGGTTATAACGACACTGAGGCCAACCAGCAACATGGTGAACAGCAAATATTTGCCAAGTAGAGGTAAAGCCAACGATGTCGAAGGTATAATCTCGGATATAAGCAAGAAAAACATGGTTTGGGACAAAAGGATAGAGATGCTGAGGGCTATCTTCTCCCCGGAGTCGGCCGGTAAATAAAAAACCAAAACGGACAAATAAGAGATGCCGACGCAAGGCACGATCAGGTTCACCGTGTAGAAAAGGGTCTTTCGCCTCAGGGTGATGTTGAAGAAAATATCTGAAAACAAATTATAACTATAATTCCTATATATGTACATATTTATAAAATATCCGCAAATATTTATGGCGTTTAAATATATATTATTTTATTTATAGTTTTTGTTTACCCCGAATTCGTTCTTTTTATAATATTTTTACAAAATGCTAAGAATGAATATTAAAAATAAATGAAAAAAATGTATATATATATATATATATATATATATATATATATATATATATAATAAAATGCGGTAAGAAAAGTATTATAATGAAAAGGCTAATTGAAAAAAAATCACAAGACGGAATAAAATCCTTTCGTTATGGTTTGTAATTAGTAGAAATTTCCTTTTTGGCTGTACGTCGAAACAATTATCAAGTTTGCGAATAATGAAATGAAGATTTCAAAAGTCCTTTTCCCTTTGTTTGTACTTATTTTGTGTTGTCGTCATCGTTGTCGTCGTCGTTGTTGTTGTTGTTGTTGTTTTCCAACTTGACGTCGCGAACAATAAACGTCTATTCGCCATAATTCAATTCCGTTTTGTATTACAATAACGCTCGAACAAATCTGTCAAATAATCGAAGTGGAAAATTATCAAATTAATTCATCTTATTGAGTAATAAATAGGATATTATCGCGGCAAAAATGGAGCTTTCGTTACGGTTTAGTACACGTGTAACGCGTGTGCTTGTTTATTACATAACACGTGTTTGCAATATTGAAATTATCGACGTTGTTATACATGCAATAAACCTGTAATATATAATTTCATATATAGTTTTTGTTATTTATTGAATTTATAAAAAAAATATTAAAATAAAAACAATAGTGCTTTTGAAAAAATTAATATTACCAAATATATACATAAACGACGATTGGATTGAATAAGTAACGTCCTACAAATAATGTAGACATACATTACAGCAATCTATGACCCCCAGAAGGAGATTTGTTTTAGGATAGAAAAAGTCAGAGCGCAATTCATAATCATGAAAAAGTTTTTAACATCGAAGAGCACATGTAAAGAATTGAGAATAAACATGTTTAGATGTTTTCTTGTTTTTCTATATGGTACCGAAGCATGGACACTAGACCTTGGAACTGAAAAATATTTGGAAGCCTTCAAGAAGAATGTTATGAATATCTTGGATTGACAAAGTAGCAAATAATGAGGAAATGATAAAAACAGACTATTCAAAAGAATTTTTTAGATAAAAATCCGGGAAAAAAGATCAATAGGAGACGTCAAAACTCACTAATTAAATATGTACGTTGTTGATTCAATTGTTCTTCAATAGAATTGTTTCAGAAATTACATTAGCCACGTGGATCACCAACCTTTTTAAGGAGATATACTTATAGAATTTGTTTAATAGTCTTATTAGTGATTAGAATTTAACTCACATATTTCATAATATAAAACATTATAATACTGTATAAAAAAAAAACCACGTGTCTAGAAATAATCAGATAGAAATGCGTCAAGTTTCGACACGTTCAAACAATATAACTAATTCAGTATACAAAATTCGTGTGCGCTTATCGCGTTCAGGGAGTATATAATAAACTAGTTGTGTTCGAAGTCGACTGCATAAGTCAAAAGTTGGCATAATTGCGACACAATGAAAGCTCCTATGCCGAATTCACGATAATCGCGCTAGAAACCCGGGAGCGGCTTGAATTATTAAAGTGTAACCCACGGGGGAACGGTGCCACAGTCACTATCGTCTATGACGCTTTACAAATTCTCACGTTAACCCCGTCAGCCGTGAGGTTAATGCCGGTGCAAAGTTCCGAACCGTCGCTCCTCTCCACTCCGAACGTAATTATTCATCGGTTCAAACCTGGCAATCGGTACGGTTAGACGCTTTCCATCTTTCGTTGTCTCCGAAGACAAATCTGACTTTCGGCGTTTTCACGTGTTATTGCCGTTCAGCGGAATGTTACTTCACCTCGTTTTACATCGTCTAATAAATTTCATACTCATAATTCACAATATGACAATTTCACGTTTAATTTTAATATTAATTTAATATAATTTTAATAATCGTAATTTTTAGTGAAAAAAATTATTATTAAAATTTGTAATAGTTGAACTATATAGGATTTAGTAGCTTGTTCTTATTCAATTCAAATTTAGCATCAAAAACGGCGAGTGAATAATCTTCGTCGAAGATAAACGATGTGGTGGACTATGTCGTCAATATTAACTGCCTTTCTCGAGATTTCTCAGCGTTTCCCTTTTACGACGTGTTTGTCAGACAAATGATCGGTAATAATTTCAAAATACAACACAAAATATATGAATTCGGGATAGAGCGACATTTATCATGCAAATTTATCGTAAGAATATCTTATTATATTATTTTATATTTAAAAATTAATTTTGCGAATAAAATTACTTATAAATTATAGAATATAACAAATTAAGTTGTATAATAAACACTTTTAAATATATCTTATTATTATATATATATTTAAACTACATAGTTTCATGGTGGAAACCAACTAAAGCTGGATTTCAATATGAATGTTTGCAATTTTTTTCATTTTCAATTGCGACAATGTAACTACGATTTTTTTTATTTCAATTTTCTATCTTTCGATTTTCATCTACATCGTTTCATTATATACCTGGATATGGCTCCTGGCAGCAAGGATAGTATTTTTCATGTCGTTCCGCCGGCACTCCCAAGATATCCCATTCCACAGATGGATAATATTCTCGCAGTTCGATTCCCACTTCGACTTTGTTATCGCCTGGTTTTTGGCTGATGTGTTTCAAATCGATCTATAATTAAAGTCAAACAATGAAACGATATTTAAAAAGAAATAATTTATTATATTTATGAAGATTGCGAATAGTAATGAAGTTACATATGATATATATTTATATATGTCGTAAAAGCGATCACATCGATTTGCAATCAATGCAAGGAGGGAGACGCAATACATTTTCAGCATTCGATTAGGGGAAATCATGAAATTAATCGAGGAATCCGGTGGCGAGACACTTATTAAGATCAGATAAATGGTGTTGATTGTGCTGAACGAACGTTGAATATAGGCTCGGTCGCGGTTTAATTGAATGGCTTCTGGGAAGTTGTTTCGTTCCCTTCTATCCCTCGTCTCTCCCCAAAACGAGTCGTCGCAGTTATTTCCGAGCCCCTGTTCACATTTTAATGGGCGAAGCGCCGATATCGTGCTCTGAATTCAAATCGAAAGCTTAAGCCCCCCACAGCCGACAAACTTCTAAGTAATTGGAGCTTAAAAAGCTTCGTTTCGTACCTCGATGTCGGGTTAAATCCGCGGCCTTTCGCGCCGCGCGCGTTTCAAAAACCCACACTCACATTCCGGAACGTCTAGGGCTCCTTTCGCGGTTTTACTCATTAAATTTAACGGAATATTGTCACATTAAACTATGCCATTTCACGAATCGAACGTTCGAAAAGATTCAAAGTGGCGGTTGTAAACATAAAATACATAGTATTAAAGATCGACGATTTAAGAAAATGTAGGATTTAATGACGGTTAACTTGGGAATTTAACGATTATGTCTTTATTTTTAATCGCATAATTAGTTGATGTATTTTAAATGAATATTTATGTATAAAATTATATATGATATGTGTGATTAAAATATATTTTCTCATATTATTTTTTTAAAATAAATATCTGGATAAATAAAATAATTTTAAAAACTATAGAAATTGTTTGATTATAACATTTTAAATTGATCGAAAAATACTGTAAATTAGAAAATTTAAAAAAATGTTCAAGTATTTATTGCTCAAATTTATACTTTAATATAAAAAAATAAAATTTATATTTTAATTCAAATCCAAATTTATTACTAAGAACTTTGTTATTCACAATATAAACTTTAAATTTACCACATAGTTCAATCACATCACACATAGTAAATATTTTATCTTAAGATTAAACAGAGTAGCATACTGCTATCAAAATTTCATTATTTGATTTTCGAGTAAAAGCTCGTTTACTAGCAAATTTATTGCATAAATATCAAGTTTGACAACGACGGTGACATTTAATGCAGTATAAAATCTTATTTCGCAGCGAAAGCAGAGTTCTAGGAGCTTTCAGAGACCAATGAATGTCAACAACGATTCTTAGGACGTTCTTATACCCTTTTCTTACTCATAATGGAGGGCGAAACGAGATTTTCCGACGTAAAGAATTTTCAGCGTAAAACGATGCATTGCTGAGGCGGAGAAAAAAAAATTCGATTTGCATAAATAATTTTCGGTTTCTCCTTCAAAAAGCTATATACATATATATATATATATATATATATATATATATTTATCGTGCTTGTTCATAATAAGTGCTTTACGTACCCCGCAAGTAATGCATCTTTTAAACGTTACGGTGTAAAGCAAGAGTGGAAAGCCTCTGAAGAGAATCGGTTCAACGGCTTTGCACAAAGAATTTCACGTTCGTTCAAAATTCTAAAGCGTTTCGAATTCAAAAGCCATTAAGTATTAAAGGATTAAGCCGTCGATGTTTGAACGAGTTAAATCGAATTTTTGGCTATATTATAAAAATTTCACCGAACTGAATTACGCTAGGATATGAAAGAAGCATTCACGATTTTTATGATTCGCGTTATAATAATATTTTACATATTTTAAACGACTTTAAAATAATATTGAAATATTTTTTTTTGATATAAATTAGTAATTTTAATAATATTTTAATGTCTGTTGTAAGTAAAAAATTAATTTAATGTAATTAACATAAGAAAGACATTTGATTCCATTTAAAATATGACAAAAGTATAAAGATGTATGAAATATATGGAGAAAGGAATAATATATTTGAAAACCGATATAATCCAAAATAGAGAATTATAATATAAGACGGTAGAATGAGAAAAATAAAGTAGAGAGATTTTATTTTAATTTTTATTTATTTTATAGTATCAACGATTCAAGGGAAAAAAGCAGTAGAAAAATTAAAGCCTAATAACGACTAAGCGGAGGAATACGCGCGTATAAATAAATATATAGAGGACGCGGGAGCCGATTCGATTATCGCGTATTTTTCCGGCTGTAAAGCAGAGATATTGATGAATCACATTTCCCGCTTTTCCTACGTTTCGACGAATCGACGAGGTAAATAGTTTAATGAACCGGAAAATATCTCGTGATTTACGACTGCCGGCGTTTTCGTCTACGTCTCGTTACAAAACGTTTGTTTGCAATAGGCGGCTACGGCGTGTATAATAAAACGTCGAAAGCGACATTTGTAAAAGGGGGCGCGAATTAAATTAAAAAAAAAATAAATAAATGTAAATTAAGGCTACGTTTGTTTGTTTTTTTTTTTAAATTCTAATCACCTGATCTCCGTCGTACGTCCAAGAGCCGAATTTTAGGAAGCATGTTTGCTGGTCGAATGGAAAATAGCGGACGTCTATTTCGCATGATGATTTGAAAATGGCGGGCGGAGTCCACATTACTTTTCCGGAATGATGGAGTACGGCTTTTGTCATTGTCGTCACGACGTATTCTCCGTCGGCACTGCAAAAAAAATATATTTTCTTAAATATATACAATATATGATAATACAATTAAAATTAATTATATAGAGTCAGTGTCGAAAATATATGGGAATGATTTTTAAAATGAAATGTATAATTATAATTAACAATATACTGAAATTGTATTTCTATTATTTTAACAGGAAGTAGTATTGGACAAGTCGCATTTAATTAGACGCTTTCGTACAAATTTAAGCTAGCAAAAAGCGAATATTACCATTAATAAATAATATTAACGAAAGTGCACTTAGACTAAGTGGCAACTTTGTTATTAAGCATTACAACAAACTCTAATATAAAGAAACAAATGTCTCGAGCGAGGTAAAGTCGATTCAATTTCCATTTTGACGACGAAGTTGACGTCTATTACCATAATTTCGTTTCAGAAAAGGATTCAGAGAAGTTCGCGCGCGAGATTTATCGGGGGACGTTTTTCAACCCTCAGCGTCTGTCGTTATCGTTACTCGAAGCCTTTTTCATACAACATATATATACATACACACACATACACACATACGATCCAGTGTACATATTCTGGATTTTCAATTCGTATAACTTACATGGGACGTTTAATTCGCCAACATCTGACACCGGCTGGCGTAGAGATAGGGGGACGCTCGGGGGAAAGTTCTCGCATATTTTCAGCAGACAGACCGAACAAATGCAGCTACCCCCTTGTCTGACATCAGGATAATCCACATGCACGCAATTCCTTTCTTGCTTCGTCGTCTCCTGGAAGCGAATTCCAGCTGCGGTACTTTCTTCGATGTGTAGAAGCGCTATAGTGTTTCAAAGGAGCAAATTATGCTCCAGACACTAGCGTGCTCCACACAATCTCTTCGAATTACTCTTTTATTCATTTATATATACACAATATATATATATATATATATATATATATATATATATATACAAATATACTTTGTAAGTCTGCTACTATGCGGGTGCAAAAATGCAATGCCAAAATCGAATTACATTAAAAGGAAGTACATTAGAATTTTCTTTAAAAGGAACAAAATCTAATCTTAAATAATAAATTTTTATCGCATGTATTGGTTATATGAAATGTTAGATTTTACGTTCCCAATAAATATATATTGGATCATGTCACTTGGGAGATTGTTCTTTACACACAAATTTATATATATATATATATATATATATATATATATATATATATATATATATATATATATATATATATATATAAAGCAAAGTGGTATGTTTTTGATTTTTAACACTAATGTATATATTATGAATTATTTATTAAATCATTTTCATATAATGAAAATATTCTGAATTTCGATAAATTTACAAGGTCAAAATATTATAGATGTACTAATAATAATTTGTTTTTAGAATGGATTGTGATTTATTCAATCTTTCCGCGATTGTGTTCATGTTTCTATTATTTAATTTAAGAATAGAACCGGTCGATTGTAACTTTTGCAAGTTTAATATTGCAGACAATTAAGCGTGGCGTTTTGCATCTGACTTTGTCGTTGTGCAAAATGTAAAATAGTTTCTTAAATTAAAATTTTAATGGAATCAAGGTTTTTGCACTTTAGAATTAAATTTAGCATTATTTTATGAAAATTAAATCCATCCAGTTGGCAAACGGGAATAATGGAACTTATGTTTTTTTTTATCGACCGCTGAGAGTCTGATTTATAATTTGTGGTCAGTTTTTTATGCAATTGAGAAAATTATGCATAATTTATTTTTATGAACTTTATTCAAATAAGAATATACCTCAATTAAAATCTAGTGAACTATTGTATTGTTATGCTAAGGAGACTGTCCTTAAAATGGATTATAATTTTAAATATATAGTTATAAATGTTTTGACTATTGTTCTCCCCGTCGTATTTTATAAAATCTCGTGGTTTTTGTTTTAAATATAACCATGCACATATAAAATTTGATAAATTATTATACAGTTTCAACTTTAACTTCAAGGGTCATTGTATTATGGAATAAATTTAGAGATCTTTGAATTTTAATACATTTCATTCGTTATTATAAAGAACAATGCAACTTGATTTTAAAATATTGTAGATTTGCAATATTGATATTTTTAGCTATGTATGATTAAAAGTTAAAATCCTTGTATTTAATTTAAAAAAAAATTAGCGTGTTTATATTTTATATTATATATTAATATAAAGTAATTAATTTGATTATTTTTAATTAAATTTATATCATTGATAAAATAAATATACACGATTTTAAATGATTGACAAGATACTTTTTACTCATTTTGTTGCAAACAATTGGCAAGATACTAAAAACACTATTACTATTAGTTCAAATATCACGTATTCGAATATAATTTAAATTTATAAATTCATATTTATCATTGTGACCTGTTGAATAAGAATAGCATGCAACGTGAAATTTTTCAATTTTATTTAGGATCTTAGTCTTTCTCAAAGATGACGCAGTGCGGTGCATTATTTCTACAGAGTGCACAAACACACACACACATTCATATATATATATATATATATATATATATATACTTTTATCCTCGTAATTCATGGCTTAGCGCAACGAAAACGTTTTTAGCTCTCCGGTTTCCACATCCTGAACATCAGACAGTCTGATATAGTATACCGTGGCCCAGGTTAAATGGTGCACGGACATGTATCATGAATAAATGCGAATATCCATGTCTAACAAATATGCACCGTAAAACAAACATACACAATAATAATAATAATAATAATAATATTATATTCGACGATAACCGACGTCATTTAACAGGTTAATAAACGTTAATAATAATAGAATATTATATAGAATCGGACGTTTCGCATTATCGAAAACAATGAACGTTGCCCCGTTTCGGGAGTCGCGGCGGTTCTTTGTCCCGCCATTTCGAACGACTAACGCCCGTTAACAATTCGTTTAATTTGCGAAAAGCGTGCCCGTTTTTGAGTTCGTCGAACCGCGAATAAATAATATTAATACCGTTACGAATTTACGAGATTACAATTTCTACTCTAAATAATTTATATTGGGAAAAGTGTGGGCGAATATATTCACGTGCACGTAGAGCGTTTGTCGATTCGTTGTTTCGACGGTGAAATTTTCGTATTTACCGAATCAACAGTGTGTTGTCTGTGAATACTATTTCTATATGATATGATTTGAATTCGATATAAAAGCGGATTAAATATTATTAATATATCTATCTATAGTTATCGTACATTTTATATGCGGCTTTACTTGTAATCGAAATCTTTTAATTTTATTAATTATAAATTGAAATATTTGTTATGACGATTTGATAATGTGCGTTTATATCACAATATCGTAATAATTATGATTAGTATATAATTAATAATTTTATTTATAATTTATTATAATATAAAAGACTTCTAATATTTTATTAATATTTCAAGTTTTTAATTTGTAATAGAGAATAACATTCTTTTATGACAATAAAATGCATTTTTGTTGTTTTTCACAGAA
Source organism: Leptonema lineaticorne (assembly GCA_024500535.1). Classification (NCBI taxonomy): domain Eukaryota; kingdom Metazoa; phylum Arthropoda; class Insecta; order Trichoptera; family Hydropsychidae; genus Leptonema; species Leptonema lineaticorne. The sequence goes on along the minus strand of JANIJI010000061.1, from coordinate 8,310,673 downwards.
ATATTCATAATAATATATAACTAGAAAATATAATAATAAACACTATTACTAGAAAAATTCGTTCCAAACGGTCGAAATCCACCCCCGAGCTAAACGTGTACATATCGCTAACGAACGAAAGAACATCACCACCATATTGAACAAACAATACATTCGTTTTTTATCTTTTTATCATACATCTAGAATTCTCAACATAGTTTTATTACAGAATATATACTACGTATTAAACGATGCGAAAATTTACTTTGGCCCTTTTCGAAAGTTTCGAATCCGTGTCGACGTTCAATAATTTCGTATAGAATCGACGAAAGCAAGCACGTTCGAACGCGTTCGAAATTACAAAATCTCATCAGCTTTTCACACTTAATAAATCGAACCGAGCACGTCGACTGTGAAACGCTTTCTATTTATTTTTGAGCTTTCGCCCTTACGACGACACGCCATCGGAAATTTGTCTATTGTCGCGGAAACGCGTACACTCTTATTAAAACGGGCGAATAATTAATAGAATGAAATGGATTCATTCATTGTCGATAAACGGTTTTATATTTATTTATTGTACTATTTTAAATGTATTCAATGGGTTATTTATTAAATAATATTTATTTTAATAATAAAAATTACATCTTTTTCTATATACATTTATATTATGATATGGGGGAGTTTAATTTCAAACTGATCAGAGTGTGGAAATACCTTTTCAAAGGCATTGCTGTTGAAAATTTTTCTTATAATTGTATATCTATATATATATATATATATATATATATATATATATATATATATATATATATATATATATATATATATATATTTACAAATATATATACGTGTGAATATTTCCATTTGCAAGGGTAAATGTACTGAAAGCGCACGTTACACGGATTTAAAGCTGTCGCTGAATTTCAGCCACTGAAATCATATCAAATATTTACGATGCTTTAAAATTTGCACGTGTAATATGCATTTCACGTTAAAATTGTTTCAGCGGGCAAAATTTACGGATATCTTATTGTTTTTATTGGCTGTTATATTTTTTATCGATTAATTTAAAGTCACACTTTATAACTTAATGAATCAATAAAAAATGTAAAAATACTTTGATACCATTTGTTCTACATTTTGAATTTAAATTAATTATTTCTAACACGTAGAAGATTTTTAATTCCGTTTTGATATAACTTCGAACATTAAATAATATATTTAATATAAAAATAATTTATAACTTATTAAATTGAAAGATTCGAATTGTGAGATGTTTTAAATTGTCAATTAAGTTGTCTACCTTTGTCTATTTTTAACATATAGTTCAACTGCATTGAAAGCACTTTAACTAAAAAGACCTTTACTGAGCTTTTACTTGGACGTTTCATTCAGCATTACATTTAACATCCTGTTCAGTGCTCAATATAATATTATATATATATATATATATATATATATATATATATATATATATATATATATCTTAAAAATTGCAATTTCTACGAAAAGCTTCTTTGATATATTATTGTAAGAGAAAATATTATCTTTTATTTTTAATTAAATTTTATATATAATAATGTTTCAGTTATTATTTTTTTCATCGAAACCAATAATATAACTATATTTTTTTATTTAGAAGATTTATACGTTAATTTAACATCCAACTTATAGATATTTATTTATATCAACGAATACTATCTTATTTTTTGCAAAGTTTAAACAATAAAACTTTTATATTCATTAAATATAATTTCAGAGATTAAATTAAAAATCATTACTTTATAAAGGAAAATATTCAAAAGGGCTCATTTCACAGAAAACTTTCATTAGGCGTATAATTATATTAATAGCTGAAACTTGAAAAAGGTGAAAGTAGTTAAAAAAGCAAATTTTCTTTTCTAATATTCAAGTTACATTCTGACTCTTTAAATTAGAAACTCGAAACTTTATATTAAACGAGTTGCTTTAATAAAATATTTATAATTTTGGATTTAAATATGATTTATAACGATATATACATTATGGATTTATTTTATATATAATATATAAGCATATTTTTATTATGATTGTAATAATATGTAACATGCGCACTTATTGTATGCGAAACAAATATTTACCATTATTTATTAGACATTATTTCGTCCGTTTTTTTTTCCTATTTTTTTCTTTGTATTCTTTCATTTTATACAATATAAATGTACGACGCTATGCGTGTAACACAATGAAGCTTACGCGAGTGGAAACGTATTTGTTTACGATACGAAAAACCTTGTTGATATCGTAAGACAATTGAACGAAGAATGGGAAACATAAGGCCATTCGTTATTCTTATCCATTAGGTACGCCTTTTATCCGGGATATGGATGAGATTATATCATATAATGCAGGGACGGATTTAGGACGAGCCAAATAAGGCGGCCCGTCTAGTGTATCTCGGTTTCGAATAGCTAAGCCAACGGTTTAAAATGTATTCCTCCTTTCAACTTTAATGCACACACACATATATATATATATATATATATATATATATATATACGTATATATTTCTAGCGTGAATTATTCGATTGTAATAGTATGCGTTCAATGATAGATGATTTTTTTTTAATATTATAATGATAAGCTGTAATATTGTAAGCTCGGTTGTCTGTTACGTAAGAGAGGGTGATAAAATCGTGTATGTGCTCTAATATATATTTGGCCGTGAAGACTGTGGGTGTAAAAGCTTTCGTATGAGTATTTAGCGAGCTTTGTGGTCATAGGTGGTCAAGCTGCGGAGTTCGAGTATATGGTGTGTAACTAATTGTATGATGATAAAATTGAAAATTAAATGTCGCTCTAAATGTAAATCAGTGGCGTTTGCAGTTCTAGTGGTATTAAAGGTTCTGTTTAAAATTTTAGATTTCTACTGAAATAATTAATATTATATTTTGTTGTAATAATATTTATATTATAAAGATTTGAATTCGAAATTATGATATAGTTAAATATACACAATGTTAAAAAAATAATATTTTTTTTTGAAGGATTTTTAATTTATTCAAGATAAAAACATATTAAATATGTTTATCATTATAAAAATAAAAGATTAGGCAAATTGGACTAATATAATCTGCAAAATTTTAAAATCTCTGTTATTTTTTGAAAAAAAAAACAATATTGTAATGATGTACCAGCTTCTATATTCACCAGAAATAGCACCGTATGATTATTATTGTCACTTTAAAAGTGCAGAAGAAATTAAAAGCAGCGCTTGCAAAAGTTTGATATAAATGAATAAATAAAATTATTTATAAAACAAATACATATAAATTTTCCATTATTTTTAAACAGTGAATATATATTGTAAATTTTGATTATGGTAAATATTGAAAAAAAAATGTATAGTAACGATTTATAAGGTAATAATATTGTGATTCATCATTTTATATTATAATAATTGTGGATCACAGAATCGTTTATATTATCATAAATATGATAATTAAAAATAATAATTACGTGATACCAATTAACCTCAATATTTCTAAATAATAATAATAATAATAATAATAAAAAATGTGACATCCTATGCGACAAATCGCCGTTCGTGTTCTGAAATATCCGCCCTTATTTTTTATTATTATGAAAAGCATCTGAACGTCCCTACTTATGATCATTTGTTCACTTGATAAAGTTATTAAGTTAATTAATTTTTTTCCTTGTCGCCATCGTCGACCGGCGGCCGCTTCTCTTACCAGCGAGACGGCAAAAATAAAAACACGAAGCGGTTTTAATTTTCTCGAAAATATATTGCCGTCATCATTTTTATCTTCGTTATAATCTATTATAGTGAAATATAATATATAAGTTGTGAAACGTGAAGACGATGTCGACTTGAAAATTATTTAAATAAAGCCGTCCATGCGAAATTCAAACTGAACGAATGGGTTTAATCTTTAAAAGTTACATCTAAAGATTGAAAGCGCGAAATATTAACTTGAAAATTAATATATATTTTTATTTAAAATTTTATATATTCATATTTTATACATTTTTTTTTCATATTAAAATATTGTAAATATATATTGAAAAATTATAGTATAAAAAAAATAATTGCAATATTGTATATAAAATTTAATTGTTTTTGCTAATGGATTTTTTGAGTGTGAAAAATTCAAACTCTCAAATTAATAGGACGAGTTGATTTTTCGTGCAATTTTTCTTTTAAAAGGGGAATTAAATGGATTAACGAGTTGGTAACGTGGGTCGTTAGCGATAATCTTGGTTCTTATCACACAATGCCGCATATACAATAGAAAAAAAAATATATAAAAAATCACAATGAAATAATTGCAAAGATTATTGTCATTGACTAATTATATCGATTATATTCAAGAATATTTATTTAAAGTTAGTTTTTCTTACCCATTCAGATTTGGATTTATATTTTTTTTTTATGAAATCATCTCAAATATACTGTAATTTTCATCATTATTTTTGAGGAAAAAAATGATGAAAAAAGACGATCGGCAATTTGAACAACTATATTTTATCTGAATAAAAGCAAAATCGATTTTTTTATAACAGCGTAAACAAACGATGTTATATATACAATTAGTCTTTTATTTTATCGACGAGTCTATATTGAGATAAGGGCGGTTTAGTTTTAAAAATAGGGAGGATGCTGGCTTAGCCGGTAAATTGCTTGGATAATGCATTTACTTTGCACCGGTGAGCAATTAATGGCACGACTAATTGTTAACGATCGCCGGTTTCGGATCCGAGTCCGAAATCCGGATCCGATTAAATCAAGAATTTATTTACGGCGGATTTTATTGCTATTTTTACGTTTTTTTTTTCATTCTTCCGTACGCTTCCGGGAAAAACCGCACGAGAATTTCCACCGGATTTTTGTCGTTACGTTTCGTGCGTTTTTCGAACGATTTACGGACGAGTCGCAAACGAACAAAACTATATGAAAAATAAAAATAAAAATAAATAAAAAACGATACCGATGAGTTAATAATGGATTTCGTTGCAATTTGTCATACGTGTCGGAATTTATTGATAGATTTTCGATATGGAGAATACTAATCGAAGTTTTCCAGCCGCACAAAAGCTTGTCGTCACACACACACACACACACACATACAAAAAATAGACGTTTTTTTTCCTCGGTGAAAATTTGTCGGAAAATTTGAATTGAGAGAAAAAAAGGCGTCGATTCAATCGTGCATAAACTGAGAATTGCAAATAAAATACGCCTCGCTGAAATTTTACTGTTTGTAAATTTTGTAGAAAAAAATCGGCAAAATATTCTTTTATGATTACGAATGTGTTCGTGCGTGTTCACGTACGAGCGTATTTGTAAATATTTGTATATTAATTTAGTAAATATATTGAGAATTTCCTAATTATATTATGTTTCATATTAAAAAAATATACACGTTTTATTCTTTGATAAATTAAAAAAAATAATAAAAATATGTCAAAAATTACAATTTATTAATTAAAATCTGAATATTCCTGAAATAAAATATCTTTTTTTAACATTTTATTTTTTTTACATTTCACGTTAAACGAAAGTCGAATTTTCATTTATAATAGATTCAAATTGAAGCAAAAGTCTACAGTTCAAATTCAAATAAATCAAATTGAATGAAAAATATAGAGATAATGTAAAATTTTTAATATCTCATATGTTATTTTTTAATTCTAATTTATAAAATGAGTTATATTAATTATTCTATTTATAGTATATATTTATGTATTCGTGGATCCAAATTTCAAGAATCATGAATAAACGAAATAAAATATTATTTTATAATTTTTCATTAAAATAGATAATTCAAATTTAGAAAAAATAATATATAATATGAAGTAACTTCTAGAAAAAAAAATGATTTCATAATATATGTAGAATATTAAGATCTAACAGTCATTATATATGATATAATACAATATTTTTGATGCAATATCGTGGTATTCAAAATTACACATATATTTATGTATTATTGTATATGAGTGAATAAAACAGTATTAAATTAAATTACAGAACACGTAATACGCTGGAAATTTCATTATAATACGAAATGTCTCCCATGCGATGTACAAACAACACTATTCATCCATTAACTTTGTAACGAGATTTTCCATGGTCGTTAAAGCACTTACAAGCATTTACAGCACAAGAAAATATTATTTGAATTTCAAAATTTCACCGATAAAAACTTGTATATTTTACAGTAATATATAATGACCTTAATGTTCATAAAATATTATATATAGGTCTAATAAATTAAATTATTTATGACCGATGATATTCGTGATATTAATTGATTTTTTTAATGCATAAGCGCGATTTTTAATTCAAACGATTTTCAGTTGTAATTTGAGTTAAATTTAATAAATACAGTTTTTCTCTAAGTCTGAAATAAATATTTTATTATTATATGTATACATTTTAAATTCAGGATGATTTTTCATATGTATTCATAATTTAATTCTTATTATTGCTTGGTAAAAAATATGAGAAATTCTAAATTGCATTTATAAAATTAATTATTAAAGTTTAGTTAAAAGCAAGTGTTTATCAAGTGCATGTAGCAAGTAGGTTAAGGTCGAATAATTTAAAAAAAATCATTAATTTCACATTATATATATATATATATATATATATATATATATATATATATATATATATAGCAAATAATTAGTTTAAATAAATATTTGCAAGGTTTAAAAAATAAAGCGATTTAAAAATGTAAAATGGTAATTTAATTTATGAGGTCAATTCATTAATTATATTTTCATTATTAAAAAAAATATAAATAATATCTCTAGTCTATAAAGAGATATTTTTTTTTGATGTGAAAATATTTAAAAATCGTCCATTTTTAAAAAATTCATATCACGATTTGGTACATGTAAAAACGAAATGAACGTGTTGCACGTTTGCGCATGCATAATTAGTATGTTTCAAAACAAAGAGTTCAACTAAATAATTACTCGACGAAACAAAAGGGAGTTCTTTTCTTCTGTCAGCGCGCATAATTACTATTCTTAATTTCGGTACAAAGAAAAGTTGCAGCTGAAAGAAAAGTACCCGCTGAAAATTTCAATGAAATTAACCGGAACCGATGTTGGATACTTCGAAATACCGTTCTGAATGCACAATGACAAACGAAATGCGATCAAAAACGTTCTTTATTCCCGCTATTTTTTTTATTTTTTATTATTAAACTTCACGAAACTATTGAACTTTTTAATTGTTCGTCTGTCGCATTTATAGAATTTGGAATTGTGAAACTATACCTCTTTCAGAACGTTGCTAATTGAAACAATCCTTTTTCAACGTAATTTTTCAATAATAATAATAATAATATAAACCGAATTATGATAGTGAAAAATTTTCAATTTTATTTTAAATGCTAAATAACACAAAGATATTATTTCAACAGAGATGAAATAACGATGCCAAGCTCAGTACAAAACGTGCATTTAATCTCAATTAGTATCATTTTTAATGTATCATCGAAATTTATATCTACAACATTTAGTGTATAATTTAGTTAAAAAGATAATTATTTTTATCAAATAAAGCCAATAAATTTTTAAATTGATTTTTTTAGAAAATAAATTAAAAGCTACATTATAATATATTAAAAAAAATACATTTTTAAAAAAATATATTATATTAAAATTAAAATGTAGAGGAGTAAATTGAATCGGCATAAAGTGTATTTTATCCGGTTAATTGATGATCGCAGATTAAAGTGTGAGGAATACATTCGATAAGTTAAAGCCATACTTTAATCTTCAGTTATATCACGTGGTACGGTTTAACGGCGACAACGAAATACCTTACCGTTGTTGTGTTTGTTGTTGGCGTCACCCGTGCTAAGTTTAACGTCGAGCGTTAATACATAAACGTATCCGTTATCCGGTCTCCTAATATCCGGCCTCGAAACGTTACAACTTGAATACGTGGTGCACGACGACTAGGCAAATAATTGGCGTAATTAATACGCGTTTCGCTTCGATACATTATTATTTTAATACGTGGCCGTGTAATTTTAGATAGTATTAATTTTATGCATGTTGCAAGCGTTTTAAGCTCGTGTCGAATTTGATACTAGATCCCGTATAATTAGAATGTGATTGTTTAATATAATTAATATGGATATATATTATATTTTGTATTATTATATATGTTATCGCTGAAAATATGGAAATTTGTTAATGTTAAAAAAATATGATCTTTTTTATTTTCTCTTTATACAAATTAGTAAATTTGAAGATAAATATTTTATAAAATAAAAATTTATTTAATTCGTAAAAAAATATTTAATCATTATCGACTTTAATAATATACATCAATCATTTTTGTTTTATAATACTTTTTTCTTCTTTAAGAAATTTTGAATGGAAAAGTTTAAGTGATTATTTAGTATTAATTTTGACTGGACAAACACTTGATATAATATTTTAAAATAGAAAGTTCATTAATTTCTAATTTACATAATGTTTCGAAATACAAAAAAAAAAGTTTAACGTTAACGATTCAGTACTTATATGTATATATATATATATATATATATATATATATATATATATATATATATATATATAATAGATATATTGATTGAGCTGTCTTCGATGGCATATATTTGTTTTTAGCTAACGTTATATTAACCCTCAGACCGTTTGGCGAAACCCTCGAAGTGCATGCAGTTCAGTATTCAGAGCGCGGTTGGCACATTCGAACCGGTGAACTTCATATACGTGAATACTTGTACAAATCCATAGTTACAAATATACTATACACAAGTACGTGCATTCGTGTTTATTCAAACATGTATGCAATTTGCAAATATATATATATATATATATATATATATATATATATATATATATGCATTTATACATATATACGGCATATTCACAGATATAATAATACGTACAAATAGGGGTTGTTTGGGAGGGATGGTTTAAGATTCGCTACCGTTATTCCAGAGTGGATTTCCGTAAAAGCGGTCATAACACATTCAAAACGTGCAAAACGTTCGGCGCTCTCCGTAGTATTTAAAGTAAATTAAGCGAGCGATGAGCTTCGGCTTTAAAATTGGAGAGGTTTTTACCTAAATGTCAGTATAATTCTTATATAAATGCATTCCAGAAGTGCATCGAAATTAGCGGAAAAAAAATATTCTGGACGTGATTATTTTTATTTTTGAAAATATTTCTTTTCGTAATTACATGATCATTTATGAGTAAATTGTTTTGTATATTTAAAGCAGTCATAGAAAATTAGTGATATATTAAATTTAGATGATTTTGTAACTAATGCATATTTTCACACTATTATTTTTTTTCACGTATTGCTTTAAAATTCAACAAATTTAACTGAATTTATATTGAAATTTATATATAATGTATGTATTTTTAATAATTCTTTAATTAAAAAAAATAAGAAAAATGGTTGACCTTGAATTAAGGATATTAATTAAAAACGTAATCTCTAAATAATAAAATGATAATGTAAATTTATAGACTTGTTTATTGATATTATGAAAATGTATAATGTGTCGATTTCAAAACAATGAAAACATATGAAATTAAAAAGATACCAGAGAAAGATATAAAGATTAAAAGAAAAAGCTGGGGACGAAAGGGAATTTCGTTATGCGAAAATAGGAATTTCTCGGCGAAATTAACGAGAATTATGTAAATGAGATGTTTTTCGTAAAAGGAGCGAAAATGAAAATTATTAAGCCGTCTTCCGTTTGATCCGATTATTGCGTTATTTGACGTGAAATGCGGCTAATTAGACGTCAAATTTCGCGGAAAACACTAATTGGAAATGTTGCAAGCGTTTCGCGGAAGATACACTTTTGCGCTTTTTGCGTGTGTTTTCATCGCGGATTTTCCAAGTCAAGAGCTTTTTATTCATGCTCATGAATATCCGAGACCGAAGTTTAGCCAACGTTTTGACTTTAAGCATTACATTTATTGCATATAAAGTTTATACGCGATACGAGCTATTCCTTTCAATGAAAACCGGTATTAAGAAGTAATTTATTCGCATTTATTAGAAGATAATCTACGTCAAATGCATCCAATTAAAAGTTGTCTTAATTTTGTCTTAATACTTGTAAATAAATAGTGTTTATGAATGAAATATGAAAATAAGAAAATCGTAATATATTTAATATTTGTTGAGATAAAAAAAAAGATAAGAAGGACATTTTGGACAATTTTCGAAGGTAGACAACTTATAATAGGAGGACGTTTGTCACCATATTTAAATTTGTTAATTAGATAATATATAAGTTGAAACAATTTGTTGTAATTAAGAATTTACTATTTCCGGAATCAGATATAAAAAAAAATATCAAAAAAGTTTATTTTATAAAATAAAATATAAATAAAAAATACTGATATGAAGATTGAAATTACAAAAAAAAAAAAATAAATAACGCCGACATACGTAAAATTAGTAGTAGGTCTGAAAGGAAGCATATAAAAATATATTCTTATTTTGTACGGCATTGGATCACGTACATAACGTAATATATTTTATTCTACGTTATATGAAATAAGCGTGTATGCGTGTGAATGTATATATATATATATATATATATATGGGTATGTGTGTGTGTGTGTTTATACTATATATATATATATATATATATATATATATATATATATATATATATATATTACTTGTATTTTACTTACTTGTTATATAGAACAATGTCTGGTAGCCATATATGTTCGGAGGGCACGTAGAGTTCTGTGACACCGCCATACTCGGACGGATCCCATTGGAACTTGTGGTCCTGCCACTCCTGAAATGCCACAAAAACACAACAAACACATTTTATAATGGAAAACGACCGTTCGATAACTAATAAAACTTATACGTGACAACTAACAGAAACTTGTGTACACATTATATTTCATTATATTGTACATATAGATATATATGGTATATGAGTGTGTGTGTGTGTACTAAAATTATATATCATGTTGCACACAAACAGGTCGTATTTACTGGGAAGCGGTCACAATATTTTATAATGTTATTATGAAATGTACGAGTTTTATATATTGATGTAACAATGTTATTTAGTTATTATCCGTAATATGATAAAGATTTTCATATAAATATATTTTATTGTACATATATAGTAGTTATGATTGAAATATTAATGTAAAATTTATAAAAATATAATATCATTCATATTAATGTTAAGATGTGATAGTATTATAATTATATCATAAGTGATTAATACTATCTTAAAAGGAAGATTTTTTAATTATCAAGCAGACCAGTAAAATTATTAGTGAATAAACTCAGATTTTAACTTAGAGACAATATCTGATCCTGTGAATTATGTACAGTCAGTTCTCGAGTTACGACCACCTCGACTTACGACCATTCGCAATTACGACGAAAAAATTTCTTCGACGAAAAACTTGAGAAGAAAAAACAAAATGTCCAAACAAAATTGGATTTGTTTATAAAAACAAAAAGCACTACTACTACACTCGTTGATAAATCTCAAGAGACAGCAATGAATATCAGTAGCTCAGATGATAATCGACCATAAGCCAGAATAATGCTTATATATATACTTATTTATGTATGTAGTTATTTAATTAACCAACTAAAATAATAAGTCGTAGTTATAAAGCCATTATATTTGCTTATCTAATATATACATATATGTCTATCATATTATATTATTTATTTTTGTATAAATTTTGACTTACGACCATTTCGACTTACGTTCAAAGTTGTAGAACCGAACCCCGTCGTAAGTCGAGAACTGACTGCATTTAGATTTATTAAAGAACGCTACTCATATATTATGGATGTGAAATAAAAGTAATTAAAAAAATAATAATTACAGAAAAAGTCATTTGTTGTTAGAAGAAAGGCATTAAATTCTAAAATTGACTACCAATAACAAAACAGCGTCTTCAGAAAGAATATTATAATTTTTATTTCGTTAAATTGATTAAGAAATATTTGTATCAAAACTGTATATAAAGGTAAAAAATATAACAATGCATTTAAAATTATAGTAAATTGATTATATTTATATCAGTTATTTTTAATTGAAACGGAAGAGATCTAACTTTATATATATTTTAAAATGATAAATAGTTTTCTAAATAAAAATTTCGAAAAACGTAAAAAGCAAATTCGTACGATCATATAAAAATTTCAAATTCGTCTATATATATATATATATATATATATATATATATATATATATATATATATATATATATATATATATATTATAGGGGTGTCGTAAAATTTCAATTACCCCGTTCGGGGTCTTGGTTTGATATACGTTAAGGGGACGGTTTTTGCGGTGTCTGTTCCGTCTCGACATTTTCGACGCGAAGATGCTTCGTCGTCGGAAAAACGAATTTCTTCACGAGAAAAATTCGTTTTCCATCCGTCGCGCCTTTTTTTTTTCATATTATTATCATCATTTTTTTCTCGTCGCCTTTTCACCGTAACGACGGTCGTTATTTGCAACGATGACGCAATATCGACGTTTGATCCGTTAAAGCGGCACTCATTTAGAAAAAAAATTGACGGTGTTAAATTGAAATATGAATCTTTTTCTTTTTAATATCGAGAGCTTTTGTATATAAACGATGAAAATTAAGGTATTTTTTTAATCAATTATGATTAACAAATTTAATATAGCTTTTTATGTATTAAAGTCTATTTAAGATAGATCGAGATTTTAATTCCACTATTAATTTGAATTATCTGTAATAGGAAATATTTTAATACATTAATACAATTTTTTTGTGTATGATTTTACAAAAAATTAAAAATATTATTTTTAATTGTATTGGATATATATACGTATATATTTGAAAGAACAAGTTAAAACATTTAATATTACTTGCTCCTCGGAAACGGCGGAGATAGTATTCCACGAACTTAAATGGATTCTCAAAACTAATTTTATTATACCTTTTTATTTCGCGGTTGTTTTAGCCATTTAAGATGGATAAACTTTGCAATAATATATTTCCCTTAGGTAACTTATCGTTTCAGTCGTTAATATTCACGATTGAGTTTCTTGACCATCTTTAAAAAAAAAATTTTTTTTGTGTAAAGATCTCATAATACTTCATAAACATTTAATTCGTTTAAAGTTATTTATAAAAAATAATATTTTTTTATTTCCTATAGAAATATATATTTTTATATACAAATAAATAAATTTGTTAATGGTCAAAATATTTTATAATATATTAGTGATTTAAATTATTAAGTACATTGCAAATTTTGTGTTTTTTAAGTATGTGTAAATATTTTATAATAAATTATTTTATGATATCGAACTTTTATACTTTGGAACTAAAAAAAAGATTTTTTTTTTGATATATTTTATTACCATGAAAGGAATATAAAATTATTTTTACAATATATTAAGAGCCAGCTAAATAAAGATAAGGCTTAAAAAGCATAATAGATTCTCCTATTTTTATCATTTCTATTATTGTAAATCCCGGGTGACTACGAAATTATATGATGTTATTCTGGTTTAAGCGTTTCTAAAGAACCTGAGATAATTTTATATTTATTTTTTTTGAAGCAAACGACGTCATTTGCATATCAAGCACCGAAAACGGTGTAGAAGATTGCAGTCGGGTATTTAACAGGGGAGTAAAAATGAAATTTTTAAATGCAAGAAAGCTATGCACACGTGATAAAATTATCATAATGGAAAATTATATCGCATACGGATGTTAACTTTACTACGTGAAGGACAAAATCGAAAATGAAGAAAAAAAAGATATGTTTGTATATATGCACTTTGAAAACGTCTTTATCCATTAGAGTGAGCCGCACATTTGTAACAACTACGTAACCTTAATGGAGAAGGAGGATTTTCCTACCATTTACTTTAAAACATCTGATTCTGAGAAGATTTCAAATAAAAAAAAAAAACAAGGAGAAAAAACGTATGAGGAGCGGAAAGAGTGTGGAGAAACTTCTAAGAAGGAAAATAAAACGCGGACCTAAAAAGAGGTAAAATGATAAAGAATAGAAGTAGAATAAAAAAAAAAGGGCAAAGGGTCTAAACGAGCCGTCGATGTCGATTCAATTATAGTGAAACGGTCGTGCGTCAGGCGAAGCGTCCGGAAATATTCCGTTTGTCCGGAAATATTTCGTCCGTTCGTCCGTTATTTCGTCCGTTTCGGCAAACGACAATAACTCACCGCGAACGAAGTGGAACTCGAAAGTCTTTGTGTTCCCGGTTATACGCGAATCGTGAAGAAGAAAACCGACGACTTATTGCAGACGAGCACATCCATCTTGCGCCCAAATGGACTGCCGGCGAAAAATACGAATTGGGGGGAAGGGGGATGAGGGCGGGAATAGGGACGAAAATTTCTCAAAATATCCCCTTTCCGACTCTAGGTTGTGGCGTTTTTGTTCGAGTGTTTGCGCCTGTTAGTGACGATTTTTTTTTCTCTCTTGTTTTATTATATATATATATATATATATATATATATATATATATATATATATATAAGAATAGTGGATTGTTTTATTCGCTTTTTGTGCAGTGGTGGAACGTGCAAAATTGTTTAAAAATATTAATCTCATTAGGCTAAAGATAAAAAAATTACGTTGGGGTATACTTTGAGCCCTAAAATTGAATGTGTCAAGTGTTGAACAACATGTGATTATTACTAAACGGTGAAAGCACAAAAACAAAAATTATAAACATAAATTTTGAATAATGATTGATATTAGAAAAGGAAAATTTTTGGGGTCCACCACTGGCCTGAATATACATATATTGAGATAATTATGAAATAAATATTTTTCCATATAATCATCAGTATAAAACTTGGATGTAGAAAAAGATGATTCAATGAAGAAAAAAATATATTTGAATGAAAAATATGGATCCTGAAAAGGATACCGCATTTCCGAATTTGTTTAAAAATATAAATACAATATTAAACTTTCGATTTTATAAAATAAAATCTACCGTAACTCTAAAAAGTAAAATCGAATGTGATAAATGCATACCGTTAAATAGAAAGGGCAATATCGGTCAAAATTAACCGTAATTTAGCGCGCGAGATAATTGTTTCTTTATTTTTATGCGAGCGCTCTTTATTGCGCAATTTACTTTACGCAACCCCTTTTTTTCTGCGGCCTCCTTCCCCTCCTCCCCCGCCTCCGATTCGACGATTTATTTTCGAATAAGGGGATGTTTTATAAAGAGTTGAAACGTAACAACCGTAATAAAGTACCTTTTAACCCGTTGGGGGATGCGGTTTCAAAACATAAAACGTACCAATCCCAACCCCAACCCCCCTCGGCCACGGGACAATGGTGATTTTCAACGCGATTCGCTATTTTCACAAGCGCGTCGTTTCGTGTTTGTCTTCCTTTTATTTTATTTTTATATTTTTTCCTTTTTTTTTGTTTTACAATTTCTCTTCCCTTTCTCTTTCGGTCATGTTTACTCGTTTCATATATTATATTTAAACTACATATAAATAAATCATGTCTTATATTTTACTCCCTAAAGTGGTTCGAAAACTTGGCAAATTTGAGTTTTATGTTATTTAAAATATTCATATTTACCGATAAAAATCGATATTATTTCATAGTAACGCAGAGTTTTTAAATATTTTTATTATAAATTGTTAAACACTAACATTAATTTGTTTGATTAAGTAATTAATATCATACAAGTTCAAAAAATAATTTAACATTTCAAAAATATATTAAAAAATAACTTTGTATAAAATATTATAAAGAAAAGTATAAAAGTTACAAGAAGTTAAATCTTGATATGAAATAAATTTCATTAAAAATTTATACATATAATTTTATATTTGTTATATTATATATTGTCTAAAATAAGCAAATATTATTTATATGAATAATTTGCTTTAATGAATCATTTGAAAATAAGTTAAATAAAATTTGACAAAATATAAAATGAAACTTGCCGAAATTTACTCGGATCCTATTCTCGAAAGGATTTCGCCAAACGTGACCAAGATATTAAAGACAATGGCAAATCACCGTATCATTATTACAAAACCTCAGTAATGACTTTAAGGTGATAACGGTCGTTAGATATAACTGGGGAGATTAGGTAGAGGTTCAAATTGATTAGAATGAAATACGGCAAATTAGCAAATCGTGTTATGCAAAGGTGCTTCCACTATCAAATTACCTTTGTATATATATATATATATATATATATATATATATATATATATATATATATATATATATAACACGATTCATTATTATTATTATCAATTTTTATTTATTTTTAATATTATTCTATATAAATTTGAGGCTTTATATTTCGGATGACTTTGTTATATGTTAAAAGCTACATTTAAATGCGTACCGGTATTAATGGAAAATCGAGTTCGTATATTTATGTAGGAGTAAAACGAAAGTAGAAGAAAAAAAAAACACCCGGCATAAACATAAGGCTCCGCAAAACTTGGCCACTTATATAGCTTTTAAAAATAATAAAGTTTCGAACGACTCGAAAAAGCACTAATGCGGTATTTGTAGTTTTAACGGTGTGCCGCGAACAATCGCAATATCAATAAAAATCGCTGAACGTGCGTACATTTTTCACGAAAGTTTCAAATTTTCTAATATCGGAAAAACTATGAATTATATAAATTATTATGTGTGTATGTGTGTGTAATGAATAAGCGGTTAAAATTTTATATATTATATAAATTGTTAATTTAAAAATATTGTTTCAGTTAGTTTTAGCGCTTCCACGTTCTATCATCAGTATTATATCGTAATCGGGTTATAAGTAAATTTGAGTTATTACAAGTGAAACGATAGCTATGAATATGTAAATTTTAAAGCATAATTAATAACTTCATTTTTATACTTACACGTATGACATAAGCATTGTAGAATAAAAAAAAATATATATGATATATATAATAATTGGCTTTGAAAAGCGAGCACGCGCGCGTTATAAAGGTTAACAACCTATAACGCGCAAGCCGCATTTTCGCACCACTGTTATTTCTGATAAAAATTAAATTACACCGTATTATAAAGCCATCAAATAAAATTTAATGCGGCATTAGCCGAAAAGCAGACGCCGCATAATCAACGTAATGTTTTTGCCACGCCAACTTTTTCAATGTCTGGAATTTTCCTTCGTCGCCCATTTTTCCTTTTCGTCGTTTCGCTCGCACAAACCCCCCCCCGCCGCCGCCCGTATTTTATAGTGCCTAAAATTATATTAAAATTCAACATCGGAAAATTTTTGTAAAATCCGATCGTTCATTTTTTTTTCCACGTTTTCTTCGTGTTTTGATGCGATGGTTGTAAAACGCAATTTTACGTACGAATGAATAATTTTCGCAAGTTGTAAATGCATTTGTCGAGTGGTATATTTATTAATATATAGCGTGTACCGTATATCTAAATGGGGGAAGATTCGGAAAGTTTGTAACTTTGGCGAAAATAGGACAATTTACTTCGGATACATTCGGTCTTTTGTTTCGAATTAATCTCTAATGCTTTATACCGTAGTTGCAAAGTTACCAAAACTTAGACGCTATATTTACATGACAAATGTAACAAAAAGTTAACACTAATTATATACTTATTGTAGTGATTCCAATATGTTATATTACGCATTATTTAAATAGTGAAGATTGAAACATATATTTATTTAGTATATATACATTAGCTAAATAGAAAAAAATGGAGTTAATGAATAAATACATATAATATTTTTTTT
Organism: Leptonema lineaticorne; assembly: GCA_024500535.1. Taxonomy (NCBI): domain Eukaryota; kingdom Metazoa; phylum Arthropoda; class Insecta; order Trichoptera; family Hydropsychidae; genus Leptonema; species Leptonema lineaticorne. The sequence goes on along the minus strand of JANIJI010000061.1, from coordinate 8,292,899 downwards.
GTAATTAATTTAATTTCCGTTATTTAGAATTTTATATTTAATTTAAATATATATACTTACAGACGCGCTTATATATATATATATATATATATATATATATATATATATATATATATATATATATATATACATACATATAATGTGAATGTTCAACTAAAGCCTGAAAGTGAATACTGCAGTGTTTAATGGCGATTTATGATAGTCGCATTACAACTCGAACATTTTACTGCTTCATATTGTGTTTTTTATGCATAAAATCTAAATTTTATTTAATTTAAATATATTCACCGTAATCACAGGGTTATCTTTGTAGACAATGTAATTTACTTTTAAGATTTTAGCTATAATAAATAGTCTGGCATTTAAATAATAATAGCGTAGACTGTTATTATCATTGTTACTTTAATGTATACAGAGCAAAAATATGTGATATCAAAAATTCTATAAAAAACAAATTAATTTATTTCATAATTTAAATTAAAATAAAATAATATATAATAAATACTTACATGTTCCAACCAGACGTTTGTCGTTAAAATCTGATCCTTTAAATTCTGAAATGAAAATAATAATCGATAAGTTTAAAACAGGAAATAAATGTTGATTAATATATTTTTAAAATAAAAAAAAACAATGTATATATTCATATTTTAATATATTTAATTTCAAATATTAAACAATAGGGATTATTTTTAATTTTTTTTATTATATATATATATATATATATATATATATATATATATATATATATATATATATATATATATATAATTATTGTAATATTTCAGAAAAAGAAAAAAATTATATAATTTAGAAAAATGCGGTGTAAGTCAATTTAATTCGATATTTATGTAAATATTGAAAGCCAAAATGTGTCTAACTATAAATTAAGTAAATATTCAAAATTTTTTAAAATTAAATATTGGTATTTTCATGTTAAATTTTTAGCCGTTATGACATTGTTTGTTCGTATAATGGCGAATTAAATCGACGCTGCCGTTTTAAAGATTAAAGTGTCGTTTGTGTGTGTGTGTGTGTGTATGTGTATGTTTAAATTTTAAAGGCACAAAAGATTATATCGCCGCTTTTTGTATCGTTCGAGTGTTGAAAAATTATCGTCGGAAAATTTTCGGACCGTTTTCCGAATGAAAAACGGCGCGACCGTATGCATGTGTGTGTGTGTGTGTATACGAGAGTGAAAATTTCGCTTCTGCAATGAAAAACGGCAGCGCAAACGATGATAAAATGTCCTACCGTATGTGAAAACGCATACAAATATGGAAAATCAAATATTTGCGTATATTTATACAAGTTATGTATGTTTGTGTGTGTGTGTGTGTTTTTTTTGTTTACAAAAAAAGTTCAATTTTCACTTATAAAAGGTTGAATTTTGATCGTCAATTCCAATTTTTGACAATAGAGATTTAAATTTTTATCGTATGAACAAATTTCATCTCCAATATTTACACGAAATATCGTTCGATTAAATGTAAATATTCATTTTTTATTAGCACATAATTTAAATACACGATCTTATAAATGTAATCTAAAATTTATATCTAAATCATTATTTAAATTTATATCAATAGTTTTTGAGTATTAAAATATGTAAAACAACACAAATTATTTTTTGTTATTCGAATGTATAACATTTATTTATGATTGATAATTAACAACAGTGTTTACCATTGTCACGTTTAATCATACAGTATCAAACGACCGTGATGAAATGTGACGTAACGTGCACATGACGCAATTGGATTCGTAACCGGACCGCGGACTCTAGATTGTGGACGTGCGTCTTGCATACAATACGACCGAATGTGGACGCGGGCGCTCATGTCGAATAATACACGACGACAGGTGCAATCAACCGACGGCTACGGTCCGCTTCCAAACACAAATCATACGGTTCAGCTTCAATGTACACATAAACCGGAAACAATAACTTTGGACTGACGCCGATAATTATTATTCCGCCTGTATTTGTATGTGAATTCATGTTATATACTATGGCAACTATGTAAATATTGTATGTCCGATTCGATATTTATTTACGAATCATAAATAAATAATAATTAAATAAGTATTATTATATTGAAAAAGTCTTTAAATTTAACTATGAATTCTGATATATTCGCAGATGTAATAAATCATTTATTTCGAATTTCGATATCGTAAGTTTTGTCAATACGAATATGAGTGCAGTTTCATAGATATATTACACTAGAATGGCAGATTCATAATTAAATTGCAAGTTTGATCCATCGAAATTGATACGATCATATTAAATTTGTCAGTTATGCACGAAATTCAATAGAATTCAAGCGACAAAATAAAAATAAAATAAAAATCATGCAAATAATACTATTTTTATATATTTATGATATTAATATCAAAATAATAATAATAATATTTACGTAATATTAAAATATATATTAGTAAGAAATTTACTGTTATATCAATAATAATACGGTCGTAAAGCGTTTCCTTGTTACGTGTGCATGACGGTAGCCGAATAAGCATGAAAATTGGGTGTCACGTATTTGCGATAACCGTCACGAAAGGGTTAATGTAATACGTTCACGTTAATAAGTGCATAATCAACGTTCATTTAATGCTTACAAATTATGATATCGGTCAAAATTTTATTCGTTAAATACACGAATAATTACGAAATATATTATATTATATTATTAGATTTGCATCATTATCGTTATATGGATATTCAAAAAAAAAAAAAAACGTTATATGGTAATACTAGAATTAAAGCTACGTTGAAGGAATGAAATGTGAAAAAGGGCGAAAAAAAATACGTAGATAATAATAAAACACGAGGATTTTGTTTGCACAGCAATAGAAGGAAGTGAGGTTTGTTAAAGCGCATCTCATAATTATTTCCTGCTAGCATTCAGCTTCGGGGAATGTCGTATAATTATTTTTATATTAAAATTGAAAGCTGTCTTGAGTAATATTTAATCCTCATATATTTGTCTGTTAGAATTTTCATTTAAAAAATGTAGGATTTTGTTAATTTAATGATGTCATAAATTACGATAGCGTATATTGATTTTGATATATATATATATATATATATATATATATATATATATATATATATATATAGGTCAAATTGATATTAAAATTATTAAAAGTGTAATACTATTTTTCGGAGTAGTTTTTAAGTGGTAATGATCTAATTTTTCACTCAACTGAGTGTTTAACTTTTAGAAATCATTATTTATCTTTGAAGTATTTAATATGTATCCGTAATAAGCATATTCAAAATTAATGTATTATATATATTTTTTAATTACATTTAAGACAATAATAATATAACATAAATTCATATATTTAGATTAAAGTTAAAAAAAATGCATATATTTCAATGGAAATATTAATATAAAAATATATTAACGAACATGTATACATAATATGTAAAACAATATTTATTTTTCCTTGATTTTTCCCACGTTCGACGGCAATATTTTCGATATCGCACTTTTTCCCGTTTCGTTAAGCCGACATATAGCCGGTGTTGTCACGGTGTAATCGGGATTGTGCGAGTAACATCAATCAGCCTTTATAGGATTATTTCTGATTCTTAATACATTTACAGGATTTATATATCCTGCGTATACACTTGCTAGCGTCGGTCTATATATTTTAAATGAGATCGTGATTGATTGACGTTAACACTCGATATATACTCGAATATATATATATATATATATATATATATATATATATATATATATATATATATATATATATATATATATAGATAAATATGTATATATATATTTTTTCATCGGACAAAATTTATTGTTGCCCTTCGAAGAAGTTTTATAAAAAGGGACGGTCGAGTTTCGTCGACTTTTTGCTCCTATATAAATTTTTAATGCGACCTAATAGTACAATAAATCATAAAGTATAACTTTGGAAAAACTACTTTTACCACTGACTTTTTAAGTGTTGTCAAATAGTGATTTTATTATTGGATAATTTTTGATTCATATCAATTTTTTCCATTGAAATGAAAAGATTAAAATTATTTTTTTTTAAATAAGAATTATATAGGAAGACGGACTATTGTCGATACGTCGTATTGATATTACATATTGATAGATAAAATAATAATAATAGCGTCCGTCTCTGGATTAATAATTGCGAGAAAACGAACGTTATTATTTATTCAATTTAATTAACGAATTGATCAACGGAGCATACACGTGATTGCCAAATTAAATTAATCATTCGCCTTGCCGAGCACGTTAAACACAATATGTTATTACGGGATTCTCCAGAATCAAATTCGCGTTCGATTCAATTTATACAAGTTTTCGTAATTTGTTGTGTTGGTATAGAAAATAAAAACGTTGATTAGAGTAAAAAAATATATATTTATATATATATATATATATATATATATATATATATATAATAAGATTAATAATGAAATTACGTGAGTGAGCTCTAAGCGCAGCATTTATGGATATTATTATATTTTCAAAATATTTTTCAGCGAACGAAAAACATTTCTACTCTTGAGAGTTTCGATATTGGAAATAAAACTCGCACTGCTGAAATTTATATTTTGCGAGTGCACTCGATGAGGGCATTGGTCTGCAACCATTTTTGTTACAAATAAAATGGTAAATATATACACACACATATGAATCGATTTTTGATACATATGAACAAATCGTCTTTTATGTATATATATTTTCAAAAATGTAATACAAAGTATAATATTAAATCATATATATATATATTTTTTTTTTCTTAATATATACACATTAATAAATTTATATATATATATATATATATATATATATATATATATATATATATATATATATATATATATATATATATTATACTAGACAAAAATGAAAAATTTATAAATAAGTTTTTTTTCTTATTAACTCTCCTATATACAATTTATATAATACTAACATAATTATTAGCTATATTAGATTAAATACAATTAGAACTAAGACAATTTGTAATCGAGACAAATATAATATTTTTCAGATCATGTATTTAATTATATATATATATATATATATATATATATATATATATATATATATCTTTGAATATTAATATTAAAATATTGAAATCATTTATACATGAACGAGTTAAAATCTTAAAACTATTATCAACGTATTAGTTATTTTAATAGTATAATGCATAGAACTTTTAACCATAGTTCAATAATTTTAATTTTTTGTATATGATTTAATTATAAGACGTATTGTTTAATATATTTAAATTATAATAGTTAATATTCGATAGTTTTTTTTTTAAATTCGCTGTATGAGGACATCACATATTTACTGTAGGAATACATATTAACATTCGAGACTGCTGTAATTATTGCCGTACTAACTAGAATTAAAATTTTCAATAGAATTTAATTTTTTAAATTGAACATTAAGATTTTTTCTAGAATGATTAATTAGAATTATATTATTAAATTTTTAAATTGATACTTATTCTTCATGATACTTATTAATTCGTAATTAGTTATTATTTAATTATGTATAAAAAGTATATTCAATAGGAGCAGTATTTTCTGTTCAATCAGGATTTATTCATATAAATCTTATAATTCAATATTTTTTTGAGTAAACATACCTTTTTTTCTCCCAACATTTCTTAGGATTAAATAGTATATTTTGTCTGTATTTGATTTTCCAGATATATATATGTATATTGTTTAATAATATTTAATATTCGATTGATAATTTAAGATATAAATGAAGTAAATTGTCCGGTTGTCGATCCGTGGATGTAAGAGTAGAACATCCCGCAAACAGCTTTTAGGTGGTATAAAGATGTCGCATCGCATAAAGTCGAAAAGACGCGGTACAGGCCGTAAAGTAACGCTAAAGTTTATCGTGAGGCCATCGCTACCCTAACACGGCCCTGGCCTGAAGCCAGAGGCCAATACACCGTAGTGAAAATGTATATATATATATATATATATATATATATATATATATATATATGCACGTATAACAACCAGAAAGAAGAACAATAAAGTACGGCGAAGGGTCACAGAGAAAGGGACGAAGCCGTAGAAAGGGCACTCCGTCACCAGACGGGACTTGAGTACCTCGTTATTCATAGTTTAGCCATTTTGAACCGTTTCAGGTCGCATCGCAACGTCGCCGGGTAATCAAGATGAAAGTGCACAGTTAAAAAAAAAAAAAACGAAACGATTTAAATCTACGGTACAATTCGTCTATACTATATTTATTTAATTTTATTTATATATAAGAATTCGAAATTAAATTAAAGATTGAAGATGATTATTTTATTAATATTTCATATATGTGATATATATATATATATATATATATATATATATATATATATATATATATATATATAAAATGCTAGCGCCGCCGCCGACGATGTCGCGCTCGAATGCTATTTTATTTTTACAATTTAATATTAAATGACTTTTGTAACTCAGAATACACATCTTCGCTATGTCCGCGTCCAATTTATTACTATATATTTTCATGAAAAATAATTCAACATTTACGAATTAATTTTGCTTCGATTTCTTTCGATTTTGACGGCTATAAACGTCAAATATATCAAAAAAACAATCAAATCATCATTTAAATTAATTACAATATATTATTTTTCATTTGTTTTATTTTTAAAGTGAATTTTTTTGTCGCTTTTTAAATCATTTCGGTGAAATTTGATATATAATAAAAAGCGTAAGTACTTTAAATGATCTATAACATACATTTATATTTTTATATAATATTAATTTAAAGTGTGGCTAAATTTTGTATTCGTATTGAAAACAATTTTTTTTTACCAATTTTATAATCAACAAAAGTTCATTATGTATAATATATAGAAAATTATAACATTTTAAAATTCTTATTTTTATATAAAAGTTATTCTTATTATCATAATATAATAATTATGCAAGTTTAAAAAAGTGTATTAATTTACATAATTGTAATAGTTTATAATTTTTTTTTTTTGCAAAAAATGTATACGATAGGAAAATACTTTTTACAATGTGATAGACAAGCGCGTAAAATATAAAAAAAAGAAAGAGGAGAGAGAGAACGTGAAAAGAAGTTTTTATGTGTAGAAAAATTGAAAAGATAAACTAACTTCCATCGCGTGTAAAATATTTATCGACTGTTCGCTTCGTGCAGAAAGTTGTTCGTTTTCGCGATTTTTAATATGTATTTACTTTACGATCGGAAAAACAAACTCTAATAAACTGACGTTGCGATGTTTTTATGAAACTTGTTTTTTTTCTTTTTCTTCTTCTTCTTCTTTTCTTTTTTTTTCTTCTTCTTTTTTTTCTATCCGTTCTATGTGAAGACGTATATGTTGTATACGTGTACAAAATTTTCGGTGTACGCAGTCCGCTTTTATCTGAGTTTAATTTTTTTTTATCAACACTTGTGAGCTGTTTTCGAGAAAACTTTTCGAATATCAAATATGTATTACGTACACATCGGATGCGAACGTGTTACGTCATACTAACAAAAGATAGATAAGTGCAATAAATATTCGTTAGATCCCGTGTGTATGTTTAATATATGTTGCGAAGAAAAATATATGAAAAATAATATTAATACAGACTAAGATTTTTCTTTCAAATTTGCATCAGTTATTTTTTCACAATTATTAATTTATTTTTCAATCGAAAACTGATTAATTATTGTATTTGAAAATATTTCAAGTTAATAATTAATCGCATTCTATGTGAATAATAATATGTTAATTACTATTTTCTTAGAGTTAAATAAGCATAACTAGTAAGTTAACGCAGGTTAAAAAAATTCAATGTCAAAATTAAAACTGAGTAGTAAAGTCATAAAACGTTCAATATATTTGATTATTAAAAATTTTAAGTTATTTAAGAATTAAAATTATTGTATTTTTAATATAAAATTTGAATTTAATCAGAAACTAAAAAAACAAAATAACAAATGATAATATTATATATATATATATATATATATATATATATATATATATATATATATATATATATATATATTTAAAAATAACAAAGTGACATGAAAATATTCAAATTTAACCATTCGAATCCCGGTTAACGATTATAGTGAATCGTTTTGCCCTTTTCGCATTAAAGGATGAACCGATCCGAACTCTTCACTCTTAAAAAACAGGAAAAGATTGAAAAAGGGTCGATCTCCCTTTTCGCTCGGTTAATTAAAAAGGTCGATATTTGAGCGGTGGAAACAACCTTTGTCGACTTTAATCGTCGCCATCTTCTTTTAGACCTCGGTCAGGCTTCGAGCTCGCAAGTTCCAATAAAAGTTCGGCGCGAGTTTACCGAGACAACTCGAAATGATATCTGGGCAAAAAAGGAGACGAACAAGGGAAATGGAGGCGGAGCTTTGGTAACATTGGAATTCGAATGTCTTTCAAGTTTTCCGGTTTATTCGAGTCAATGAATTTTCTCACTGTCTTTTCTAGCACACATATAGAAAATCGTATATATATATATATATATATATATATATATGTGTGTGTATGTTTTTCTCTATTGTTGTAGATTGAAAAAATGTATACAAGTTGATGAAAATTTTTCAGCTTTAAATTTATCTAAGTGATATCAAGAAAATAAATATTTTACTGCAATAAAAGAAAAAGAAAATATATAAAGAAATTTTGATATTTTCATTATAAATTTAATAAATTGTTAGAAGATAATTTTTGTATTTTTTTTAATTTTATTTAAAATCGTTTTTCATTTGAAAAATGATCAAAAAAATAATTTAAAAGTATAAATATGAAACGCAATATATATATGAAAGTTTCAGATTTCTAACATAATAAATAAATAACATAATATAATCAATTTACGAGAGTAATAATATATATTTGTATATAAAAAACATTAATATTATATTTTCAATATTGTGAACGTTAATTGACAATATAATTACTTTGGGGTAAAAACTTCAGACGTCTGCGGGTAAATTTTTAATGGAAAATTTTCATCAATTTTTTTCTTTCTCTCTCTTTCTCTATTTCAATATTACAACTCGCAGTCATCAATTTGATATAAAAATTTCTTAACTAATTTGATCAATATGCTGTATAACTTTTCGGTTATATATTTTTATATATCTATATTCTTCATATCTATATTTCGACGTGACATTCTAATTTATTTTATTTTTAATCTGTCCACGTTGAGAATTTATAATGAAATTTATGCACAAGCGTGCAGTCGAGATTGGATCCTTTGGTAATAGGATTACAAGTTCGAGTCTTTTCCCACGTAAATGGGATTTAAAGTTTCACATTTGCGCATTTTATAGTACGTTTCGTCACTGGGGTTCAATATATGGTTTTAGCGAACACATTCTATGCATATGTTAAATTGGAAATCGGAATCGAAATTGGATTTAATTAGCAATGACATCGAAATGAAGTTTTTTTTTATCAAATAATAACGATCATTATAATGAATATAGGATAAAATAATAAATTAAAATAGTAATTTACCATTAAAATCATATTGATAATAAGCTAAAATTGATTTCAGTATGAATCGATAATGATGTTAAAATGGACAATTTAACATAATATAATATGTATGTAAAACTACATATTATTACTCATTTGTATGTATAATACAATATAAAACTAATATGTAATTTCAGAATAAAGTATATTACGGTAATTATTATATACAAAAATTTGGCTAAAATAGTAAATTTTTATTATTTAAATAAACAATATTACATATTAATAATATAATTTTTGTAATACTATTCTATATGATTTTTTTACATAAAATTAGTTAAAAAATCGAGAATTATAATAAAATAAATATGAAAAAATGTAACGATGCTGAAAAGGGTTAAAATTTCCGCGGAAAAACGATGCACTGGTGACTAATTAAAACTGAAAAAAAAAATAATTAAAAAAAAACGCACACACAATTCATGGAAGTGTCAGAGTGGCGAGCTTAATAATAATAAAAAAAAGCGTTCACGTATGAGATTTTATAATTAAATTATAAAGCTGCGTCACAGTGTCTCATATTAAATTATGCAAATGTCATAGAAGTGAATGCATAGGGCGAAGTTTGCCGCGATAATTGCATTAAATTCGAAATGATGGAAAAAGTTCGGTCGAAGCTCCGAACAAAAGTTATGTATCGATCGGTGATAAAAAAAACGAGAGAAAAAAAGGTTTCAGTTGTATAATAATACGAAAAAGGAAAAAGTTTAGGAAGGCATAAATAATCTAGATTGTGAATAATGTGCGAATTTTATTTATTTAGTTTGTAAATAAGGAAATATATTACAGTATGTATATAATGATAAAATTTTATGAAATTGAGGTATTTTAAATGAATATATCAAAGTTTTACTTTAACTTAATTTTTATTGTGTGAATAGTTTATATATATATATACGATTTTTATTACTTCAAAGGGCTTTTTAGGCGTCGGAAAAGAAGTCGCGGTACGTGGAAAAACTTACTAGGGAAAATAGTATAAATTATCGAGTGAATTTCTATTCGGAAGAAGGAAAACATCAACGAATCCCTTTGACACTTAATGGCAAGGCATTTCTTGAAAGTTCCCGGAAAATTCGGCGATACAAAGCGTTTAAGCCCGCTCCAAAAAGGGTAAAATTTTGTACTCACACCTAAACGCTGTCGACGTACTCTCGCACCCTTAAAACTGAGGACGAAGGTTTCATTTTACCCACTCTCATATAAATGTGGTCGCTTCGTAACGTTTCTCTTTAAATAATATCGCAAAGTTTTAAGCGTACGTTGCTATTATGTAAATTTGTTTTTGGCCTCCGCAATGTCTTAAATGTGGCAAATTAGACGTTCGGTTGTTTTCCTTTTTGTTTCAGCTAGATAACTTCGGGTTAATTACGCGCAATAAAAGAAAAGAATGTGTATTATTGTTAAACGATTACAAAAAGTTTGTGCAATCATTTCAATGATGACGAAAGTGATCTAAATTATGTCATATAATCAAATTTAACCGTAACTTATTAAATCCTAAAAATATTTAAATCAGCACTTTTTCTATAGATTGATGTTGAGATTCTCTGCTATTTTTTTTAATAGTAACACGATAATTTTTGAGCACAATTTTCTTTACATTTTCAACGTTAACGATGGTAACAGAAGTGGCTGGACGACTTGGATGAAGCAAGTTTTCTACGACGTTACAACCCTTATAAAGGGCTTTATGTTACTCAAATACTTATGTTTTCAATAGAGTAAATTTTTCAAAGCATTTCTGTAATATTTTAAAGATTTTGCTGTCATAATTCTATTAAAAACACAAAAATTCAAAAAAACTCGTTGTTCAATTTTTTACCATAGTAAAAATTTTCAGAAAAACTTTTTGCGTCATAAATAAATATCTGCTGAACGTTTATTAATTGATGTATCCAATTTCAATTAGACAAATATTTTTTGTTCTGAATTCTGAAAAATAATAATGTTTTTTTTTATTTTTTGTCATTATAGAGTAAGAATTAAATGATAAATAAAAATGTAAATTCAAAGCATAAATACTAAATGAATTAATTGTTAACTAAGAAATTATTTTATAATGATTATATAATATTTAGAATATAAAATTTATATAGAAATATTTCGCAATTCAATATCGAATTATGAAATATATAAAGATTCAATGATAACATGGGATTCGAATCTGTATTCGCGTGAATTGTATGCGAAAATCATAACATAAAATATATACACGTGTATATATTATACAATATATATGTGAAAAAAGGTAACGCGAGATTACGCACGCAAAATTTAAATATTTTCCCGCTTTCGATATAGAAATTTCTATGCAAATTAAAGGGCGCGTTTCGGTCTTTTTTTTCCTTCTTTTTCTTTCTTTCTTTCCTTTTTTTTTGCATCGGAATACGTTATGGCCTGTCAGTTCGGTGTCGATATTAAAAACACGGCATATCAATACGGAGAAGACTCGTTTGTTTGAGGTTGTTTGTCTTCCTTTTTTTTCTTTCCGAGTTTCTTTTTTTCTATCTACCTTCGTTTTTTTCGCCACCTTTTTCCCACTTTCGAGACGTTTTCTTATATATGTATATTTATTTTGCTTATTTACATAAAAAAAATCTAAGAGTGAAGCAAACTAACGCTTTTTTCGAAGAATGAAAAATCTTTTCACTATATATGTAATGAAAAGAAATGATTTCAAATTTCAGCATTTTTATAATTTATATTCATTTTACACATATGTACATATAGAATATTATTTAATCAATCAAGTATTAAATTATTTTTTTTTCTTTATATACATAAATATGAATAATATACCTCATAAATATATGTATATTTGTAAGAATACACACACACACACACACACACACACACACACACACGCACATATATATATATATATATATATATATATTATAAGTAGAGAGAGAAAGGTTTCCTGAACTCTCTTTTTGTGACTGCTCGAAGTGTGTTTACCAGCTTCTGGTGAACGAACGAAGTCGAAATTTGGTTTTCCTCATGCATCATTCAGGAGATGGATACCGAAGAATCGGTCGTCACCTGAAAGGTTAGAGGTGTGAGTGATTCTCCGACGAATACTTGATTGCTTTGAAAAATTTTCGACGATACTCTTATTTTATTTCCAAATTATTTTATATATTTTATTTAAAAAAAATATTTATTTTAATTAATTTTTATTATATAATATATGACGATAAATAATAAGATATAATACGCGAATATATAAAGGTTCAATGTCGAGAATAATAATAAAATAGTCATAAATATACATATATGTCGTAGGAGGGTAAAAAACGGAAAAAATTTACATAATAATGTGATGCAGGAAGTGGAAAAAAAAAGAATGAATACACGGAAAATTTTTGAACGAGCATCTTCCAGATGGAAATTTCCAATTCACATATGTCGAAATCGGAATATTTGGCTCGCTAAAAATATTTGTAAAATGAACGTACGTATTGTATATATGTATATATATATACATGGTGTTTGCGAATATACGTGAAATATGTAAGGTGGCAAAAAAAAAAATAGATAAAAAAAAACAAGACGTCGATAAGTTTTCGTACGATTCTTGCGATTCAATTTTTCCGCATTGACAATGTGCGGGACGAAAACGCGAAAGTTGTGTAAACGCGGAAAAAGGGTGCGAAAACACGAGACGTGTGAAAATTGAGAGGTACATGACTTTCAAAGAAGCCGGCATGGAAAATTTTTCACCCTATTTTCCGGATGATGGTATCATTTTTGTACACGTATAACATATATTTATACGCGTGTGTGTTGCTTTACATTTTTCACGGTTTATTTTTATAGAAAAACGTGACCGTGGTTCTCTAGCGAAAGGCGGTTTTATATTTTATAAGAGAAGAAAATTTAATTATATCTATATACATTAACACAATATGTGAAATTTAGTCATAACATAAATGCTGATTAATCTGTTTATAGAAAAACAATAATTTAAAAATAATTTTTAATGGTATAATATTTTTTTTTGTATATAGTAGAAACGATTATCAACCCTTATAATATAATTATCTAGTTTGCATCGGTAATGAATACGTAATATCTCGTTTACCGAAAAACGGTTTATTTGTCGGAAAAACGTTGACACGTGTTAATTTTCGGTTCTGTTTTGTGTCTTTCTTAAACGTGGCCACTTTCACGAAATTAAACGTGTCAAGGGTTTCAGCAGTATATAAAAGAAAAATGGATATCTGTAAAAGTGGCCGTCTTTCGAGTGGCAAAGAATTCTTTTGGATTCGGATCTGGGACTTTGTGGTTCTACCCTAAAACTGCTTTATCTCACAATTGTTAATGGAGTCGTCGAGCTTTAAAGTGGATTATGTAACCTTCAGTTTAAATATACAAACGTAAATGGTGTGAGTATATTTTGTCTATTCAATTTAATCAAAGTAACTTATCTGTTTTAACGGATTTATTTGTTTTAATAATTAATATTGCATTTTTATATTATATAATATATTAGAAAACATATTAATAAAGAAATAATTTCAAATAAAAAAACAAAGCTTTATATACTTTTCCATTAGTAGGTACGGTTTTTTTTGGTTATATAACAAAATGGAAATATTTCTACGGATATTTTTATTGAAAAGGAAATTTCTTGTGAAAGGAAAACTTTAGTTCGAAGATTTTTCTATTTTTGTTTTTAACATGTATCTGATTTTATAAAATCTTTTATTTTTCTATATGAATAAGCATTCGCATAATAAATATGATGATTCGTAGTTATATATAAATCGTATCATTTCAAATGATTATAAGTAGTAAATTTTTATAATATATTTTATATATGATTAATTATTATGAAATTGATACTTCTTGGAAAAATTGAAAAATAGAAAAGATGACGTCATACGTAATATTTTCATTTTAATCATTCGTATACACATATATAATGAGTCGTGTTTCCTTAAAGAAAATAAATGTCCTTGTAGGGAATTGTAGATAAAAAAGCGAGACGATCGCACGTACATAACCCGAAGGCTTTTTCGTTTCGTGCGATATATGATGATTCAGATAGAAATGTTTCTTCTTTTTCTTTTTCTTTTTTTTTCTTGCACTGGAATAGAGATAGTATAAAATAGTTACGTGACTCAAATACAGGTTGTCTTATTGGGTCGAGATAAGAGGTGTTAACGGACACGCAACGGCCGCACACTGTCCGTCTTTCCAAAATGCTTCGAAAGAAACTCGTTTTCAGATCACAGAAAATACGCGAGGGTTGTATCAATTGCACGTACCGGTTATTGTGATTGTGGTTGTCTTCTACTAGGGGATGAGGTATGATTGGGTGGTTGCGGCAAACTAAATTATCCCTCGTGACTAACGCGGAATATGTATTCGAAGATGATTCGTTTTGAGTTTTAAAAGCGTTTAATACAGATTTTATTATTATAACTTTAAAAATATGAAATAATAATAAAAAAAATAATTTTGTCGCTTTAACTTGTTAAAACGATGAGAAGTTTGGTTCGTGTATTCGATTTTCGTAATGTCGAATATCGACGAGAAGGTCTGAAATATCTTGGACAAAAGCATTTCAAGTATTTCGAGGGTTGAACAGATTTATATATCAATATAGATATTTCAAGTCAAAACATTAAATGCAGACGCATTTCAAATTTCCAAGTAAAGAATAATATCTGACGATTGTTTGCTGAAGTAAATCATTTTATTATATAAAAATTGAATAATTATTTTGAATTTTTAACGATTTGATTAAGTTTATTTTATCGAATTTAAAATTTAAAATGATCAATATGAATTGTGTTCAGATTTATTCTGTAGTTAAAATATATTTATAATATATAAATAATATAAACGAAAACCCTTTGTGTACTTATAAACACAATACGTTCTCGGCTTTCAGTCGTATAGTTTTAACAGCTCGCGTCGTCCGACGTAAAAATGCTATATTTATTGCCTCGAATCGACCTTTTTCATTCTTGTGACGTGCTACAGCTCGATGGTGAAGGGGGGTGTTGAATGAAAAAAAGATTTACTGGAACAAGGGGAAGAAGAAAAAAAGCTCTACGGTTTCACTGGCAGCGGAGGCAGCGGGAGTGGCAGCAGTGGCATGAGAGATACAAGGATGAAAAAGAAGAAGAAAAAAAAGGAGCGTCGATCGAGGGTCATATTTCATTTCAACTTCTTGGCGTACAAAGTTGGAATGCGTTCGGATAAAAAGATTCAAGTTGTTCTGGCGAAAAAGAGCCTCCCTTTCCGTACTATTATGTGAAAATTCCGTCATTGGAAAGAATAGTTTTTATATTTTCATTTTTTTTAATGTATTGTATTTCTATACAAAAAATATTAATTGAATAATGACATTATTTTTATAATTAATATAATATAATATTTAATTGTTGAGTAATATTATAAAATATTCATGATTTATATATTTATATATATACACGTGTGTGTGTGTATTTGAAGATATAGTGGAACTTATATGAAATAGAGCGCATGTTTGTATATATTATATATTTCATCCTTTTTCGTATTCTTTGCATGAATTGAGATTTATACGAATATACGTGTGCTATATTGGACTTTTGCGCGAAAAGGGTAAAACGTTTGTTTTTTGATAAGCTGCGAACGCTTTATATATATATATATATATATATATATATATATATATATATATATATATATATATATATATTTACAATATGATTTTCAAACTACAAAAAGCTCAATATGAGAAATCGCTAAACGCGTAACGCTGTAAGCAATAGAAATGAGGAACTATCCGAGTTTCGTATAGACGAAATTGCGAAACTTCCCGAACGAAATGAGAAAACGGATGCAAACAGTTAATAGACAAAGAAGTGTAGAAAGCAAGTTAAGAAGTTCCCGCTAGAGAATATGCCTTCGAGTGAAATCGAAACTTTCGTACGCAACCGTAAATACATATATAATGCCAAGTTTATTTAATAAAACAAATTATTATTAATATTTATATATATATATATATATATACAGATATCTGCTATTCGAATCTCTTTTATTTCCCTGGTTTCATTTAGTTGTAACTAAAGGTAGGCTCATAAAACACTTGATGTATAGTAAGTGGCGTCGATTCGTTAACGTTTTAGTGGCTTGTATTCGGTGGGTTGTTTTGGAAGGAGGCAGTTTTATTGGTGCCATATTTATTTGCCACAGGTTCTTCGGGTATTGTATACCTTGATTGGCTTTTCTAGTAGTCTTATAAAGAACAATGGTCCAGTGCGAAACCCAAATCATCCGCTTCGTATTCGCAATTCGAATCCCGTGAGTACTTTATCACCTTTCGGTTTCGTTTTTCGAAAAATAAAATTGTATTTATTAATATATTATTATTTTTACATCTATTAATGTTTATTAATAGGATGTGTACGGAGAAAAATATAAAAATAAAATCGGTCTACATCAAATTGTTGACACTGAGCAACAGACGTCAAATTTTTTTTCGGTTAAGAAGCTTACAAAAGCTCAGCGTCAATTTACAGAGTAAAAATAAGAAAGTTGAATATTTCGAGTAGTATGAGCGTTTAAGGGAGAAGAGAATGAGGAAAATCAAGAAAAAGCGTAGAAATATGCATTACGAGGGCGTAAATTATTAATAATGGCTATTTATTAAACGCGTGAGAGGGGGGGGCAGATTTATCGCGGTATAAATTTTGCAATTAAATATTTTGTCAAAATATAATTGGTGACTTAACGAGAAACCGAGTTGCGAAAAATTGGACGATTTTAATTTAGGACCGCTTTTAAACGTCGATTATAAATTACATAAATTAAACCTGTTATTCAAATTAATTACACAATTGAAACGAAATTGAAATTATTTTTACAATTATAATAAAATACGAAATGTTTATTATATATATATATATATATATATATATATATATATATTTGCTCTATTATGAATCTGTATTTATAAATCTGAAAGATTAAATAAATAGATTACTGGTTTTAAAATTTATATCAAATGGTTATAAGACATACTAATATGATTATAAATCTTTATTAAATTTTTATATATTTAATTCATTGAATCAATGTCTTAATAATTGAAATAAAATTTTTAGTCGTTAAAAATGTAAATTTGATAGATTAAAATTGAATTTTAAGCATAAGAAATTGGACTTATGCTTATGAAATGTTGAAATTTAGTAAAAAATCAATTTTTAACAAATTAACTGTAATCTAATATTAGTAAACATGTATCATTCAATTAAAACTAATTTATCCAAAGATTAAAAATAAATTGCATAAATAGTCATTAGAAAAACTTTCCATTTTACTCATCGATTTTCCGGTTTATAAACACGTTGAAATATGTATACCATATGTATGCGACCTAACTCGATTTTACAGGAATAAGTATTTATGTTTGTTGGCCTCTGAGAATTTTCCGCAGGTATACATATACATATATATATATACATACATACATATATATATATATATATATATATATATATATATATATATATATATATATATATATATATATGCATTCATGTCGGTTTGGTGTTAGAAAATAGTACGAGATTTACGAGGTCGGGTCGGAAAAACGTGGATTCGAACCGGGTTGCACGTGTACACACACGTGTAATGAGATGTTTCGCAAGAGTGCAGTGCAGACACTTTTTCTTTTTTTTTCTATTTCTTTTTTCTTTTCATTCTTTGCTTCTTTTTTGCTAAGTCGTTTTGCAGAGTCTTCTTTTTTCTATAGAGAGCAGTGCGCCGTGTACAAAGTAGAACGTTTTACATTCGTACGAGTTTTGCTCGACGTCCGATTCGAACGATTGGAATTCTGAAAATGCCGTCTGTATTTTTTTGAAATATATATATATATATATATATATATATATATATATATATATATATATATATTTGTAGTACAAATAATAATAAAAAGAAGCCGCCAGTACGGAAAGGAAAACACAGAGGAAAAGTGAGAGAATGAGAGAGAGTTGAAAAATAAAAAGAATCTGACGAAAATTTTCACTTCTACGGCTCGTAATAATGATGGCAAAAGAAAAAAATGTAGAAAAGGAATCCTTTGAAATTCGCAGCGTTTGAAGAGGGTTCTGTGAAAAGTGGTAGCTTTTTCATTAATGTTATTTTTTGATGTTCCGCCTTTTTTTTATTATATTGATTGATTCTTGTTAATTATTTCTAGGATTTGATTTCAGACTTTGGCCGAAATTGATATTTAATGCGGTCGTATTTTGTGCTACATCAAAAATATATAAGTGTAAAATTTCTATAAAAGAATTACATTTTTATTGAAAAATTTTTATTTTAAAAAGTATATATATACATATTTAAAGATAAAAATTTACCATTCAAATATAGTGGAATTTTCTTAGAAAACGCATCTGTTTCATACTCATTATAAATTAAACCGAAATTCAAAACATATTGCATTTTACATAAGCTGTAATTATTGTCTTATAAATTATTTCTTTATCTCATTTTCAAACATTTTCGTAATTAAATAAAAGTTAATTTAATATACATATAAATCAAATATTAATCATAATTACATAATGTATTAATATTTTGAAAGATTTAATTTAAGAAATTTTTATAGATGAAAAAGTAATGATTAATAAACGAATAATAATAACTGCGGATAACTAGATGGAAAATTTTCAGTGAAAGAAAAACTCGATTAACGATCCTTTTATTGCGAACAAATATAATAATGAAAAGATGTCATCGATAAATTTTCACATTTAAAAGTTGAAACGAAGATATATTGCGTTAAAATTCGATCATAGCATCCCTCAAAAAAATAAAAAATTGAAGAATAAAAAAAATTAAACTGTCATCGAAGTGAAAATAAAAAACGCTAAATTTGAATCAAGTTACGGTGTTTATTGACGTTTTTATTAATTTCGCCGTGATTTACTTTTAATTATATTGAAGCAGTTGAGTAAATGATTAATTTGAAAAATATTGAATCGAGACTTGTCAAAAACTGCTGCGACGGTTGCAAGGCGAAATTAAAGAAATTGACGTGTAATTACAAATTCCTTTTAAGTCGTTTTTGATTATGTAGAAAATATATAAGAAAATTATAACGACAATTCGATCGATACCTATATTAATTTAAAAAGCCTTATATTATTATTATACTTTTATGATAAAAACAAATTTTATTTGTTTTATAAGTACAACAATATTAATGAAGTAAATATATGTTTAATTTTTTAAATTAATTATATTATAAAAAATAAAATAACATAATGATTTAAAAATATTGCAATAAAATGAATAATAATAAAACCATTCATAAAATCTAGAGAATGATAATCGATTCGACAATCTAAAGTTGCTGAATTGTTACCTCGCATTAATTACTCAAGTAAAGAAAAAAAAAACATACATCTTTTCACTTCGACCGTTGGCAAGTTTAAGGGCTTTTAACCCTTTCGACGGGTAAACATCGTGCAATATCTTAAAAACCTACGTGGAACGTAACGCCGGCACGTGCTTCGAATCCCGTTTATTGTCGACGTAGCTCGACAAACCGAACTGTTCAAACACCTGTCTCTTCCAAGGAGATCCTGAAGGGTGCGAGGGATGAAACAGCTCCTGAAAGGATTATACGACTCCAATAAAAATTTGATGAGTCGCTGTTTCACCTATTAAGCTCTTGATAAAATCTTAACACAATGTAAATATATACTATACTTATATATATATATATATATATATATATATATATATATATATATATATATATATATATATATATATATATATATATATAGAGCTCTTCAACTGATTTATTTGTGTTTTTTAACAATTGTGAAGAATAGTAAATATTCTAATATAAATATGTCTTATTCTAAAATAAAAAATAATGTTCTGAAATGATAAAAATCAAAGCGGCGGCAGACATTTATAATGAAAACCTCCGTCGGTGCCAAAACTTAAATTCGTAAGTATCTGTTATCTCTCGAGTTCGGATTAAAGCGGAAAAACGACGTCAAGAAAAGAATTTGTCAAGTTTTTTCCCCGGTTTTTCCACCGATGGGAGAAATGTGGGGGGGGAGGGGATAGTGAGTGGGAAAAACTTGAAAAGTATCGACATTAGTTTCGGTGGGAGCGGACGCGTGCAAGTTATTGTTCGCGAACATCCTTCGTCCTCGACAACGACGGCGTTATTAGGAGCTTCTTTATTAATGAATTAGGGGGCCGAGGGAAAATTCTAGGCTAGATCGAATTGAGTAGTAATCTTCAAATAAAATGGATGGGTCTTTGACAGATTGAAGCCCAAGATTTACGGAGCACGTCCGCGAAGGGTTAAAGGGATTTCCGCGTGAAAATTTAGACGAATCGTCTTAGATTTGATCGTCGTGAGGTTTCAGACGTACGAAATCGAATGACGTATACTACGCATGTTCTTCAACATTTATTTTAATTATATCTATATATAATTATTTAGTTGTTTTCTATAAATTTTAAAAAAATGTTGAATGTTTAATTTGTAGTTTTGTTTGTATATTATTAAAGATTAATTAATTAATAATAATATATATATATGTAATTTATTAATAATTTTAATATATGTTGATTTTTTTACAGTTTAAGATTTTAATTTCAAATATGATTGTAAAATTGAAATGAATCTTTCAATAAATTAATAAAATAAAGAATTACAATATTTTGAAAAAAATGTTTACAAAAATTTTCAATTTGCTCTAATATTATTTTGAGAAAAATGAAGCGTCATTATAATATAAGTATACCATTTTTCCAGTTGGCTATGAATTTTGATAGTCAAATAATAAGATACCGGGCTTCGAATCATCTCACGTGGTGACTTTCATATAATAAATTATGTAAGTTGGTGTGAGAAACTCGTTTGCACACAATATTGAAGATGTCTCGTTAAAATTCGGGACACTCCATTTTCTGGAAAACGTTTAACGTCATAGCACCCCCTTACGGCTTCCAACAGTCTTCCGGTTTTCCTGTCCCATCCCGGTTTCTACTTTAGACGTTGAATTATTTCCATTCAATATTTAAATACCCCACTTCTATACGACCGCCGCCGCCGTTTTCCTACCTCCTTCTGTCCTGCATTTCCCTCAGCATCCATGGCTCGGCCAAAATTTAAATTTAATCAGCCTCAAATTAACCGCCAAGTTTTAGGCAAACAAGGTTTGGTTTGAGGTGGCGGTGGGCGATATAAGGAGAAGCGAGACCGGCACCAGAATTAAGCAGACGAGCTTCTGTAAACATAATTCTAGGATATAAGGCCTGTCCTTATTCAAAGTTGCCTGCTTTTGTGTCACCAAACTGCCGCTTCGTTATCTTGTGAGACGTCTGCTTGTATATTTTTCAAACCGGTTGTCCCCATCGTGGTTAGTTTTTGAACGGTTCTTTGTTACTTACTGCTCATATACATATGTATGTATGTATGTATGTATCGTGATACGTGTACACGTCATTACTATTATCATCGTACAGTGGGAAAGTGTGGTGTTTAGTTTAATTTTCAAAGTAATTAACTGATGTTTTAGCTGATGCAAATGAGAGTAAACAGTGTATAGATGTTGCCGCTCGGAAATTACACGATAGAAGCTTTCTCTCTCGACAAAACACATACAATTTGCATATAGAAAACTGTATATTCCACACAAGTCCATGTAATTGGATTAAACTTCAGGTGTGCATGATCGATATATTTGTTTCTATTTTTTATTTTTTTTTTCTAAAACATGTTTGCGATATTTTCATTTTTTTTCCTCTACTACAATGTGTTTATTTATTTTTATTTTTTTCACGTCGATATTTCATGGTTTAATATCGTTAACATTTAAATTGTTTATACATTTTATTATTTTATAATTCATTAAAATATGTCTCTATTTTTATAATAGAATTATTTATTTTTTAATTTAATTACAAAAGTACACGAAGGTATTTATAATACTTTAATTCATAAAACAGATGTAGTGATAAATTGAATTACAATTATTATTTATTTACGTATTTAGATTTTAAACTGTTGTAAATAATTTATACAAATTTAGACATAAATAAATTTAAAATATATATATATCGAATTATTACAGTATAAAAATATATAAAAAGTTGATGAAAAAGTAGACAAATATAAAAGACAGCACGTTCCGCATTCGTCGTCCATAGTATTTGATGAATTCGCTCATTTGTCACGAGGCGAGTTTTCCGCGAGATTTTCCATATCCGGAATAGCGAGAACGGAAAATATCTCATAATTGGCGAGGATGGGTCATCCAATTTGGATTTCGACATTCGAGTGTCATTTGG
>JANIJI010000061.1:8180000-8265000 GCA_024500535.1 Leptonema lineaticorne | reverse complement strand
ATAAATAAATAAATAAAAAAGCGGTCGCCACGTTAAATTCGAGTGTCTTAAAATCGTGTACTCAAACAACGTTTTACTGACACAATTTATATATAGTGAATACGCTTTATAGTTGATATAAGAAACTTATTATATATATATATATATATATATATATATATATATATATGTATATGAGTGTGTGTGTGTATACTGAGTGAACGTTTTCTCCAAGGAAAACTACACTAGACTATGTACAACGGTTCAGATTGATTAACTGCAGTTTAATTTGAACTCGAACTAAAATGTATCTTACTATAGAAACATTACAAAGTTACATGTACATAAATAAATCAGTAGTACTGTATCCTTTGTAAAGCACTACCGATTAAAATACAATTTTTATTAAAAGAGCTTGAAATATTCAAGATATTTTTTAATATATGGTATGTAATTGTTCTTTTGAAAGCATATAAATCTGAATTCTGCAGTTTAATATCAAGTATTCGAATAAGCTGATATAGATGCTATTTTATTCAGATTATACAAATTGTTTAGGTATATTATATAATATTTAGACGTATTTTATAGCTTAAGATTAAAGATTTGAATATATAAAAATATCCGTATTGTGAAATTTATATTAAAATTAAACAAAGATTTATTATTAATAATTTATATAAATAATATATTAAAGTAGAATTATTTGTACACATATGCGAGTAAATATAATGCAAACGATTTTTTTTCAAAAACACATTGTTATTTATTCGTTTACAGAACCTTAACGATTTTGAGTTGCGAATTAAATGTTGGGTCGTCAAATTTTTCGGAAAAACGCTTGAAAAACAAAAAAAAAAATCGACACCGTTCAAATAAAAAGGGTAAATTTTAATTTTTTTACGATGCGGATTCGCGTGTTTGTTTAGGATTTGAGATTTTGATGAGTGCGGATTTTCGAGAGACCTGCGAAACGAAATGCGACTCGCAAAAAAAATATCCACATTGTCCATTGTTTACAAATAAATTATATCCATATTGTATATCTATATATATATATATATATATATATATATATATATATATATTTGTAATTTTTATTTTATTTTTTTCACATTCGATAAAATATGATACTCAAAGCGTACATTCTGAAGTAAGTTAATGAATAGCGCACTTTTTATTTAATTCGCTATTTTTAGTTTATTTTAGAGTAAATGAATTTTGCATTCAAGAAATTAACAAAATTTTCAACGTGTAAAAAGCTTGTAACGGGCGTTCAATATTTGTTTTTATTTGACGATTTCGAAAACGCGGCTATATAAATGTACGTGTAAATAAAATAAATTTAATAAATCAACACACGCCCGTTATATATATATATATATATATATATATATATATATATACTGAGTCATCCAGATTTTCAGTTCGAATTTAAAGGAAAATACCGGAGAGTCATGTTTGAATAACACCGTCAGACATTAATTAAGACGGCAGGGTTTGACCCCACAAGGCTTTTGATGTGCAATTACCACTGAAAATCGAGAGGTTGAGTTCTGAAAGGGAAGTCTCAGTCGGGGATTTGACGATCGACCGGAGGGAATTTTCCTTTATTTTATACGTTTTAAAATAAATGAACATAACAATTATAAATTATACAATATATAATTTCGTAATTTGCTATTGAAATTAATATATATATATATATATATATATATATATATATATATATATAAATATATATATATATATATATATATATATATATATATAAATATATATATATATATATATATATATATATATATATATATATATATATATATATATATATATATATATATATATAAATATATATAATGTTTGTATTACATTTTTATTAATATAAATATATATAGTTAATAAAATTGGTACAGCCGATAAACGATATAAATCAGGCCTGTCGAATCCGTGCACGCGGACCGCATGTGGTTCAGTATATCACGTTGTGTCTTATTTATAGTGTATTGATTTTAAAATAATATATTTCATATAAAATTATATTAATATAACATATAGACACTTATGTGCATATATATTAAATTAATAAAATCGACATATAGAAAAATATTTTTAAATATAATATGTGAATATTTTTAGCGTCAAGTATAAAGTATTAATATAATACTTTTTTCATAGATTGGATTATTTTTGAAATATATAAAATATGATTAAAAATGATTAATATTTCAAAATTTATATGCAGGTTTTGTGTATTAAATAGATATGTCGATGTAGTAAATTATAGGTTTATAGAAATATTAATTAATTTAAAATTTAATGTCAGCTTTAAAATTTAATATTCAGTGTGAGACAAATCTGGAAACTTAAATAAATTTTCTTTTATTATATAATAATTTGATAAAATTATTAATATATGAATGCTAAATTAGAAGATTAATGATTTGATTTTAATAAAAATTAAATAATAACATAATTTGAGAAATTTTTAATAGATAATTGTAATATATATATGGTAATGTGTAAATAAGTTTAGTGATATTTACAAATATTAAAGATCCGTACTGAAAATTTCATAAGAACGAATCGTTTACGGAATTAATATTAATTACAGGAAATAACATATCCTAAGACTGTTTCCATTTTCGTCGTAGAGCTTTGCAATTGTACCAAAAGGGCGTAAATCGTGTAAAAGCTTCATTGCATGGACCCCCGTTCATGTTTCGAAGCTTTCGCGGAACTGTCGCAGATTTATGACTTCGAAATTTGTTATATAGAAAGTTCGTCGGATTTAGAGTTATATATATATATATATATATATATATATATATATAAGTGAATGCTGAAACGGTGATTTTTCACGATTGCGACACACGTTTGTGCGGTTTACGTGTTTGATAATAATACCGCATCGTTCAAGTGGTGCATTGCGGCATCGTACCGATGTAATAACGCCTTCACACCGTCTACATACATTACATGAACAAATTTAAAATAAGAAAACGATATGAAAAAATACGCGAATAAATAAAAAAAAAGCGAACAAACAAACAAACAAACCAAACGGCAGACAAGCGAAAATAGCATCGTCGGTAATAATAACCGAAGCGCACCTAGCACACTATTCGTGCTTTATGCGAAGAGCTTTTCATCGTTTCAATTAAATTTGCGATATATATATATATATATATATATATATTTTTTTTTTTTTTTTGGTTGTTTGAATCGGGAACGTCGTACGATGAGCGAATTGTTTCGTATAGTCCGAGAATTGCGACGTAAGGAAGCGTCGTTGTGATTAATGATGGCGAAACGTAAAAGCGACATTAAATCCGCTTCATAAGCCAAGCGAAAACAATGATAATAATGTGCTGTAGTAAGCCTTGATAATTGTATAGAAATTAATGAAGATGTATTATAAAATTATTATTAAATAATCTCAAATATAAATTAAACGATATTTCGAAAAAAAAAAATTCAGGTTATAGAATGTATTACATATAAATAAACATGAAATTAAATTGTATGAATTGAACTTTGAATCATTTCTTGGTCAACTGTACTAGTTTGTGAATAAAACGAGCTGAATATAAGGAAATCAAAACTGATATTGAAAATTCAGAATACAAATTATTAAATGATACTGGAATGCGATACGTGCATTTAATTTTAGAAATTAATTAACATGTTGCTCAGATGCGAATCGCACCGCAAGTTTGAACACAATTTAATAATATTGCAAATTGTATTCAAAACCATAATATGAGTAAATTAAGCCGAGATTATGCGAAAACTAGAAGATTGATATACGCCAGTCGTTCTTCATATTATTATTATAAGTTATATAATAGGTAAATTTTCAAACCGCTCACTGAATTCGAACCGATTATTTATACTGTTTATAATATATGAGTATACATTCGGGCAACGAATATGAGTTAAGTTTTAGTTTAATTGAATTTAATGGAGCGTCTTTCTATTATGTTGCGCTTGTATATATGTATATTGAGGTTGAAAACTTTCCAAAATAGAGTAAATTTACTCGGTTTTCTATATATATATATATATATATATATATATATATATATATATATATATATATATATATATATATATATATAAATATATAATAATAATACGTGTGTACATACGTGAGCATTTATATACATAGTAATAAAACGCAGATGTTGAGTGTTAATCGCAATTATTTATATGAGCGATTACCCCTTTGCGTTTGTAACCCTTTCGTTGCGGGGTGTCCGCTTTTTGCGATGTCGAATTGGACCCTTTTAACCCCCCGGAGTAACGAATATCATACTAATTTACATAAATCGACCTAATAGGCAAACGTTAACGTCGTATTTTCTCCCTTAGGTAAAATCGTAGATAGCGAAGAAAATTTTGAAACGTGAACGCCATTTAATAAATGAATAACTAATATAAACATGCATATAATTTATATTTTTAAAAATTAAAAATATATACAATATCAAATATATTAATTAAATTTATAGTGTAATCTTATTTATATATTTATAAATTATATGTAAAGAAAACATATAAAAATAAATATACAATTTGATATTTATATATAAATTTCATATAAATGTGGATAAAATGTAGACTTATTTTTACAAATTAAAAATAATATTAGTATGTAATGTTTTCTTTATTAAAATACTAATGTCATAGTAATTTGAGTTGAATTATTATAATACAATTTAACTTTATTTATATAAAGCGAATCTGAAATCAAATATAATGTTAAAGAAAAATATTATATTTTTATTACAATAAAAAAGCACATTATTTTAAAAATCTAAATTTTCATGTTGTTTGATATTATTTTAAATAATATGATATATACATAGATAGATCGTTTTATTATATATAAAATCAAAGAATTATATTGGAATGTAATGATTTCAGATAAAATTTTTAAAATTATATTTATTGTATTATTTTTTGATTTTATTAGTATTTAGACTTAATATATATTATTAGTGGCGTTTTTATTAATTTTTATTTCGGTTTGACGTCGACAAGAGAGCCGAAAACGGGCGTGAAATATTCATGAACATCGACCGATCGCTCAACGTAATTTATAATTCAATTTTCGGCGTAGATAAGGCGCGAGTAAAATATTGGGTAGATACTTCATTGTTAATGGGATCCATTGTTGAGAGGTGTGAAATTTATCGCGGGAGAAAGTTCAACCACTCAAGAACAAGAACATGAAGAAGACGAAAACGAAGAAGACGCAGACAAAGAAGCGGCATCAGCCGAGGAAACCGTGCCGGAAGACAAGGTGAGAATATTTGTTGTTACGGTATGCATTGTATGGAATATGGGAAAATTAGGTGGGACGGGGGGTGGGTGGGTGGGT
The DNA here is from genome assembly GCA_024500535.1 of Leptonema lineaticorne. NCBI lineage: Eukaryota > Metazoa > Arthropoda > Insecta > Trichoptera > Hydropsychidae > Leptonema > Leptonema lineaticorne. The sequence continues at coordinate 8,259,635 of JANIJI010000061.1, read as the reverse complement.
GTTATAGCGGACCGCGACTCCGTCAAACGCAACACCTCGTTGCAAAATGAAAATTTGCGGTCTAAATTTTCCGGTTAATATTATTAGCTCGTATGAAAATGTATTGCGGCAGCCGGGGCTCGACTATGCCTTTATGTGCTCGAAATTTGTTAATTTAGCACTGATTAATTACGAAACATAAGATTTATTTTATTATTTCACATTGTAATCTGGAGATTACGATTTTGTTTATTTTATTATAAATATAAATATTTTAAAATGCGGAAAATTTAACACTATTTCATATACAGTCATACTTATAAGAAAATTTACAATAAAGATAATTGTTAATCATTCAAAATATTTTTATTATGATCTACTTTTAAATAAAATATTTATTAACATAATTTATATAAATAAATCATACACATTATGACAAATAAAATATAATATTATTTATATATATAAAAATGACTATTTTAATTAAAATAAAATAAAAAAATTAGCAATTGTTTTCATTAAAAAAATAATTATTTTTATAAACAAGAAAATTAACATTTGAACGGCTAAATGGTGAAATTTACATAAAATTTTGAACGCAAGAGTTCGAATATGCTGTATCATTGTATATTAATTTTATAAAATGCTATAATCATAATATTATGTTGTTGTTATTATTTTCATTTTAATTTTAAATGAAACTAAAAATCGACGATGTAATAAATTCTATAGAAATGCATAGCTGATGACTCAACTTCGTAAAAATTACATAATGATTTTGAATTACAAAAGATAGACTTTGGTTTAAGATAATCGCAAAGTTGATTTAGCCTGAAAAATCGTGTAATTATTTTATTTTAATATCATTTACAATATCCTTTATTTCTAACTGTCAAATCAATTTCAATTAAAAATCAAATATTATTCTGATAATCGTTACACGAAAACATAAAAATTGATCAGCGATCGAAATAAAAAAAAAAATCCCTATTCCGCATTAATAAACGAGTCCTTTGCGTTAGTCGAAACGTAAACGTCGAGACTACCAGAAGATACGACGATAGAGAAAAGGAAAGAAAAAAAGAAAGAAAAGAAGAAAAAAAAGCACAATTTTGGCAACGAACAAAATTTCGCCCGTAAGAAATTTTACGGCAAGCGGAAAAATAAAAAGTTTATCCTTCTGCAAAAATGATCTTTCAGCTGAAAAGACCTCTCGTTTTCTGTCCCCGTTCCGCCCCTTATTTCGATTCATATATCGTATCCACTCATTCTTTTTGTGTTCTGTTATGTATAGTCGACGAACGATATGAATGCTCTGGCGAAATATGACTTCATAATAATGGACTCAATGCATTGTCGGTTATGAAAAAGCGTCTCCCTTTCCTTTTAACACTGAAAATGTTGACACGTAAATATATATATATATATATATATATATATATACACATTTACATATGTGTATTTATATTTATATATATGTTTTTTTTGAAATTCGTCGCTTTCATGTCGTCACTATTATCGTCGGTGTTATGCGTTTTCGTTAACAATTTAGCGTATGAAACGTTTCAGAACGATGAAAACGAAGCACGAATGTTGCACACTAATGAACGACAATTTAATGATGTATATATATATATATATATATATATATGTATATATATATATATATATATATTGCGTTATTTTTTATTATCGTATATAATGAATTTATAAATTTAATAAAATATATTTGTAAGTTTAGTTTAAAATTGGCGACTCAACTGTCTAAATTAATAATCAGTGTTATGAAACTTTTTTCATGATTTTTAAAGATGCTGTTAAAATATTGACTTAATTTATTTTTATAAAATAAATTAAATAATCGATATGTTTTAGAGATAAAATTCTAAAATTTATTAAACATATTATTCCATATCAAATAATTAACATTGCGTATGTTTTACATGATATATTTTTATTTTAAAATAATGCTATTATATAATAGTATCGTTTTAGATATTTTTCGGTATTTTTTTTATAGAATGGAAACACATGTTTTTAAGACTTTTCCGTTTTATTTTAATGAGATTAAAACTTTAATTTATTTCTCACATAATATTTCTATGTATTTTTAATGGAAATTTAATAACATATCACTATATACTAGCAATATTAATTTAGAAAAAGTTTTATTGATTTTATTTTAACAGGAATTGATAAATTTTATATTCAAATTTCAAATATATTCCCTTCATACAGGATTTGATAAATCAGATATATATATATATATATATATATATATATATATATATATATATATATAATTTGTTACTATTATATTAATAATTATATAGAATATTTAATGACAACGATTAAAATAACATATTTTATATGAATATATATTAAAAAAAAAGTCAAATAGAAAACCAATTTGAATAGAATAACAACACGACACAATACATTCGCGACGCAATATTATCGAATGCATACGCGATTTCACAACAATACAGTTTTCACAATGGACTTGTGGAGACATGTAGAATTTTGCTAGACTTTCCCAGTCGCGTGTGCCACACACACACACACACACACACACACACACACACACACACACACATATATATATATATATATATGATGTATGCACTGTATGCACCCTACACCCTGACTCACCCTCAATGTCTACGTATTTATACGTTTCATAATATAGAATGCGGACGTATTCAAAGTGGGTTGCAGTCAACAGGCTCCAGCCACAGTTGCACCACAATTGCACCGCGCGATTCAACCCCGAAATAACCGCAACGTTTCACCAAAATTGCACATTAGAACCGGCTTTTCATACGTTTCAACATCGGCTTTCTATTAAACAATATCTCGGTACGGTTTTGTTTCATCACAAAGTGTTCGACTTTCAAAAAAAAAATTATAAATAAATAAAAAGAAATATAATTTATGCAGAATAAACAATCTCGTCTATCGTTTGTATTATATTATATATATATATATATATATATTGTTGAAAAATTGTACAATTATTGTTGATTATATAAATTGTTCAGAATTCGAATACTTAGGTTATTATTATAATTGAGATTTATTTTTTTATCTCATTATATTAAATTGGTTGTGATATTTCATAATATTTATACAATAAAATTTAATATCGATTTATATATATTTTTTATTAATTATTAATTTTTATACTAGAAAAATGTAAATAATGAGATTTATATATTTTTTATAACCTTGATGAAAAACAAAACCACATCATCTGATTTACATCTGAAGAAAACTAGAAAATTAAATTTAAATATTAATATAAAAAGAATTTTTTTTATTGATTTGGCTTTTTCAAAGAAATAATAATTTATTTAAAAGAAATAGAATGAATTAATTTAGAATAAAATCAGATTTATTCGAAATAAATAAAAAAATAGAGAATTAAAACTATTTGTCTAATTTGAAATGGTTATTAACAAAAATCTATTAAATTCAATTTAGAATAGAATATATTTTTGCTAAAAAAAAGATATAAAATAAATTGCAAAATATAATATATAAGTAGCGCAAAAATATTGTCACGTATGGAGACAATCCGCTTTTATCGGAAAATTCCATTAAAAATTGTTTTAATTTTTATATTCCTTTTATATAATAAACTCGAACAAAGAAGACCTAGTCGGTTTTACGACCACAAAATTAAACAGAAATTACGATCCACACATCCACAATTCGATACGTATCAATTTTCCACGAGAGGATTTTCCCATTTTTTTTTCTTTGTTTTTCTTTGTCAATTTTTCAACATGGATGTCGTTGCCAATTCAGTGGCAGCTGCACTTTCAGACACTAATGTCTTTTTCATCAACACACTAACGACAATGCAATTTTCAAAATGCGCCCTTTTCGAGTAAAAGAGTTGCTGAAAATCACCAGCGATATCCCATGTAACGTTATTTTTTTCTCGTGATTTGAACTAAGAACGGAGCAGATGTTGTTCGTGCAAAATTTTTCTAAATATATTATAATATAACTATAACATTTTTAACATTATTTAATATTTATTTCAAAAAAATTTATACACACACATATATATATATACACGTATACGGTTTACAATATTTTATATTTCAATAGAGAATACAACGTTTAATATTTAATGGTGAGACACGCTGAGGCCATTCGACGTTGTTGTGATCAAACGAACTCGGTTCAACTTGATAACTGCTTCTGTCCGGCGAACAACAAACTTTAACTAGTTGCCGGTATACAGAGAACTCAATTCAAGATTTAATTCTGCTAGAATTTCAAAATATGTATAATATACGCTTGTAATAAATATACGATATATTTATTATATGTTATGTGAAGTATAAAAAATATATTTTAGTAATTGTGTAATTGTAATTATCAATTAAAAATTTAAAATGCTACCAATTGATAGATGTAAAAATAGTTGAAATGTTTTTAATAATTAGATTTAAACGGATTTCACGTAAAAATGTCCTATACTTTCACTGGAAAAATATGAATATATATTTTTAAATGACTCGTTTACTATACGAACTAAGAGATTTTTGAGTACTATATAATATATTTTTAATACGGTACTGATATTTTCATTATTACTCACATAAAATATATATCTTATTTCTGACGTTATGTAGCTATAAACGAGGTATGCTATAAAGCGGCAGTGTTTTATTTTTATATATAATCAAAAACCGAGTTTCAAGATACGAACTTTGAGCTGAAACGATATAAATTCGTAAGTTGAAGCACCATTGTATATTAATTATATATAGACAAATTAGTGAATTAAAGTAATTACGAACAAAAGTTTAAATTTTAACTAAAGTTTTTAATTAATGTAAAGCGAAGAAAATCATCATATTTATTTTTTATATAAAATCGAGTAACAAATTTTACAAATTTTGAAACAGATGTAATCTAATTCCGTTATATATATATATATATATATATACAATGATGAATTTTTTTTTTTTACAAAGAAAAATATTTTTATAATGATATAATATAAGTGGTTCAAGCGTGCGTTAATTTTCATACGGGTCCACTAGTTTATGAATAAAGTCTAGTATTTGAAATATAAAGTTTGAAACAATATAACAGTTAAAATATTATCGTTTTGAATTGTAGATAAGGTGGAATTGGTTGAATATATGCATAGACATCAAACGTAGAATTATGCGAAGGCATCAAAACGATTTGTCTCTATCTGTCACCACGAATTTGCTGAAAATTTACATCACAATTTGGAATGTTATATATATATATATATATATATATATATATATATATATATATATATATATATATATAATATGGAACGAATTGTAGACCGGCACGTGCCAGATGATGATAAGACGAAAAGCACGTTGACAAATTTAATTAAACGTAAACGATAGATAAACCAACATTCGTCAGATGAGATATTAACTCAATGTACTGTATGATTATTTATATGGTTTTCGAATTGATTTTATAGTATGTAAAATATTTGAGAATTTGTGGATTTTAGTGAATGACGCCTTTCTTTTTGACTTCTATTCTGGCGTTATATTTTTAAAAAAATGCAGTATTTAATGATTGAATTTTCAGCAAAATTGAATCGTCGACTATATATCCATTTTATAAATTATTTTAAGCCAATTATAGTGTAATTTTGTTTTGAAATACATAGTCTAATGGTGTTAATCTAACTAGCTATAAGACGATATTTTTCTTATATTTAAAAACGCTATTTTAAATTTGCACATACTTTTTAAATAATTTCATGCGTTTATATATATATATATATATATATATATATATATATATATATATATATATATATATAAATCGTATTTCAGACGAAGAACTTTGTGGCGTTTATTCTTCCTCTCGTAAATTAAAAACGAGAAAAATAATTGACGTCTATATTAATGAAACGAAATACGTGCAAAAAAAAAGAAAGAAAAGATATTATTTATACTGAAAGAAAAGAGCAAACTTAATAAACGCTGCACTTTTTTTTCTCTCCTTACGCCGGACGTTTAATCCTTGCGTAAAATGAACCAGCGATTCTTAAAGTTGTTAATGAATATTTAGTTTTAATTAAAAAACATCGTTTGCGACGTAAACAGCGATAAATTAGTTCGCGACCTCCAACTTCCCTTCGCAATTTTACAATATATATATATATATATATATATATATATATATATATATATATATATATATATATATATATATATTAATAATGATCAAAAAGTGAGGTGAAATTGTCATTTAAAATTCCCGGGCATTAGGAAGGCGGGTAAATTGTAATTTTTCTCTTAGGTTGCTAGGACTGTCTTTAACATTTGCTAAGCGTCTGTTTGTCAAAAGTTACACGTGTTTTCACAATTTCGTTGGTTCCTCGTAACTTTTTTGCTAAAAACTCGACTCATATCGTTCTTCAATCACCGTATTCGTTTGATCTGGCTCCATGCGATTTCTGGCTACTTAGCAAACTTAAAAGATCAATGCGCGATTGCCGTTTTGAAACAAATGAGGAGATAAAAAACCTAATCGAAGAAGGAATTGAAGGCTGTACCGGAAAAAGACTATTTCGATTGGAAGAGCGTTGGCAAAAGTGCATTATATCGGAGCGGAATTACTTTGAAGGCGATAAAATTGATTTGTAATTATAAAGAATTTACATTTTATAAGAAAATCACCTTACTTTTTGATCACAATGTTATATTACATTATTATTAAACATAATATATATAAATAATATTTTATTTCGAACGATTGCTCGTTCATTAGTGCGAGTAAATTTTATGAAAGCTGATTATTTTAATACATCTATATATATATATATATATATATATATATATATATATATATATATATCAGTTAAGATGTTTTACTAAATTCTATAGATTTAACCAGAACCGTCGATGTCTCCGTTGCTGATTCTGTAGCTGCTTTTGCTACATTCAGAGGTGACAAGTTTGCTACTTGGTACTTGTTTGAACAACTAACGAGCTCCTCCTAGAATTTCTCTCTCTCTCTATCTTTTCAATTTTCTCTCTGTTATTTATATTTCTTTTCCCACTTTCACGTCATGTACTATTACATCTTACAGAAAGAAAATTCGAAATACTTTCAATCGGTTTTCGCTGACGTTATCCTTTTTTTGTTATCCGGGACTCGAATTCAAACGGTTTAAAGGTGATGCCGTTGCCCGCCCATTTCAAATAAGAAATTTTCGATTGAGCGATTTATGTAAATACGCTCGGTAAATTTTTCGAGCCCTTCGATACAAATTTTGTGCGAATTTTCGATTTTTAACTTCTTTATTTGCAAAATAACGCTTATATATATATATATATATATATAACATTTCGTAAAATACAAATAACAATTTCTTTCTAAGTGAAAAAAAATCTTTAGAAATGTTTAAAAGTTTATATATATTTCTATATGAAAAAATATTTATATCACAATTCATCAATCAATTTATATAGATTTTAGAAATATAAATCAATCATATTTAACAACTTTTGATTTTTATGAAATATTTATACTGGCAATAACATAATATTTAAATCAAATTTTAGTAAACATTATTATATTAATAATCTAAAATTTGATTATTATATAAAACTATAAATTTAAATATAAAAAGATTTGTTATATAATTGAACTAAATCGATATAAATGAAAATTAAAAGAAAGATTTGACTATCTACATATAGAATAAAATAGTACCGTTTTTTTATTTTATATAGTATATATATATATATATATATATATATATATATATATATATATATATACAAAAAACGGTTTTCCATCAGATCAATAGAAAAGCCGTACAGAAATTCTTAGTTTACTTGGAAAAGTTTAACTACAGTTCGCGGCAAAAAGGAGAAAAAAAAAGACACAAACCGAGAAGGTTAACGATCATAATTTTTCTTATAGATTTCGTTGTTTGAGGCAATCGTCGGATGGATGTAGTGAACTATGGGGGCGATATACAGGGTGGACGGTGTTTAATCAGACTTTTAATTACTTTCTTAATGAGTTTTTACACGAGTCATGGTGCGTGGAATTTCGAAGTTTTCGTTCGTTGCAAACATCAGAACATTTTAATGGAAGCACTACTACGGGCATACAACAACAACAAAATATATTATTATTATTATTTTAATTATTGTTATTATTATTATCATCGTTGTGGTAGTTTTGTTTTTCATTTTATTAACAAACAAACTAAAAAAAAATAATAATAATATGTTGTTTCACGTTTCGAAAAACTGCAAACGATGTTCGGATAGCACCTATACTTTGTATTGTGCGTGTTTAATAACGAAATGACGGTTGTTGACCGGCGTATTAAAATACGTGTATACGTATAAAACTTACACGTGCACGTGTTTGTTTATGATAATGCAGATGAAAGGATGCTTTTCATTTTAGAAAAATGCGAAAATATTTCATATAATGCAAATAGCGAGCTAGGAAAATTGAATTTTATGAATGATGGCGTGGATAGCGTTGGCTGAGTTAGTAACGCGTTCACTTTGTAATATTGTTCTTATTTATTTATGTAAATTTGTAATATTTTTATTTATTAAAAATTGTTATAAATAATATGTTTGCGTGTAATTTTTTTAGTAGAAATTAATATTTATGTTAAAGATTAGATTAAAAAAATTGAATGAAGTAGGATGTATAATGTTTCCATGAAAATAAAAATCTATTATATATTATTTTATTTGTTAATAATATAAACACGCATTTTATTTTAAAAATATATAGTAAAATTTAAATTTCTCATAAAAAAAAATATGTTTCTATTTAATACATATTGATCAGCTTTCATGATGATAATTAGGATTTATTTTAATTTTAATGTGAATTAATTTATCATTGTTTTAAAACGTAATAATCATAATGAATTAATTTTAATAATATTGTATTTAAAAATCATTAAATTATATATTTAAATAAGTGATAAAAAAATAAATGCATTAATAATGAAAAAAAAAACATTTTTTTTTTAATATTGAAAAATACTTACCAAATCGATCAGCTGCGATAATCTCAATCCTAATTTGACTAAAACAGTATTATTATTGTTGGTCACCGGTCTTATCAATCTGTTATAATTGCTCAATAAGTCGTCGTACAAACGTTTCGCGTCCGGATTGCAACAGCATAGATGCACACACGAGAAAAAAACTAACAAACCGAATTTGAATACGCGAAAAAACATTTTAAATAGCGATCAACAAAAAAAAGTGCGCGAAAATTCTCATTCGAATATATAATCGATATTTTTTATTCGATTTTAATTATTTAGCGTGAAATCGACCGAGATAGCGATCGGTGCAGACGTTGCATTTTCGCGCAGTCCCGTGATCCAGGAGACCTAACCTCAAATATAAACACTGCACCGGATCGCGACCGAAACGATTTTTTTAACAAAATTCACACCCGAAAACGTCGTAAAAACTGTTTTAATTATAAAATAACGTATTCGACACGGTTATCGAATGGATTTAATTGAGAAAATGTGGAAAAAAGTGACGTTCTCCGCGTCTTTTGTGCGCGGCAATACGGATCGTGGACTTTGTGCGTCGACTCCTACAAGTAAGCGGTTATGAGCGCATGTCCGAATTCCCGTGTGTATGTGTTCACGGATTCATACTGTACATATATGTGTGTGTGTGTGCGCACGTGTACTATTGTTTGTTTGTGTGTGTGTGTGTGTGTGTGTGTAACGCAAGCGATTTCCCGGGATTCCCCGGTTTGAATGTGTGCCGGATACGCTATGAACAAGCAGAGTATTCGCATCCTTTTCAGGATCAACATCAAACGTGTATTCAAAATAATATAAATAAATAAAAAATAAAATTTATAAATATTAATTAAAAATTATATAAAATACATAATAATGATTAAATATTCGACAATATAATTTTAATATAACTATTTCGAAGATTATATATTTGTACATATATTTTTATATTCGATTTTTTTTTGTATAATTTAAAATGTTTTATATTCGGTTTCGTGTATAGATCTGAAAATATACAAAACGAAATTGCTGTAATTTATTTAGTAACCGCTCTGCTGCAGAATCTTTGGTCCAGGAGCCGTTTCAGAGCGATCGATCGTCTTTGCGCATGCTTAATACTGTCAATTCGGTACCCGGTCAAATCGTAGCAAAATCGCTGAAAATATTCTTAAACCACGAAAAAAAAATATATCAAAAGAAACTTATGAATAAATTATTATATATATTAACATATATTTTGTATGCAATAAATTTATTATAACGTATAAAAGTTATATGAGTAAAAAAAAAAAAGAAAACCGAAAAGTTGACTGCAGTTTTCATTTAACTTCAGTTAAACTACGAGAAGAGAGCTATATAAACTCGTTATATAAGCGTACTCATGAACGAATCAAAACTTTAAACATTTCCCGTTTGAAAGACAAACAAGATGGATAATAGTCTATTAAAAGTATACAATATCGTTTTATATGATTTTTTTTTATAATATAACCTTCGACTTTTTGACATATCACATAAATATATTATATTTATCGACAAATATTTGATTTATAATTAAATATATTTGAATGAAAATTATTATATAATATGAATGAATGATTATATAATATACAGGTATATATATATATGAAAATATTGGGAAAAATTGTTTCAAAAGTAAATTTCGACCGGCGATTTGTTATGCATAGGATGGTTCTGATTTCTGAACGATGCGTTAGGAATATTAAATTTTTTTCAGGTGTGTCTGTTCGCCAAACGGATGCGAAAGGTTATTGATAAATATGGCTATTTTTTTTCATCCTGTATATTTTTATGATTTTCAACTTATTCAAAGCAGGAAATGTTTTTTTAAAAATATAAATTATTATAAAAATATATGTATAATAATTTGATTAATATTTATAAATGTTTAACATTCGATTTAATTATAAAACGATGTTTTTTTTATATATTTGAAGCTCTTTTTAAATTTATAAAGGAAAATGAATTAATTTAACATCTAAATAATGATACAATAAGATGATTAATGATTGATGTTCTTTATAATTTAAGAAATAAAGAATATATTTAATGAAAGTGGTAATGAAGATGTCATTGTCGAATTATAAACATGTTTTATAATACTTGACATTTTCATAGTGGCTATTTTGAACTAAAGTTTAAATTTAGTATTTTGAATTTAGTAAGAAAAAAATGTATATTAAAGTCGTTAATGAAAATATTCCCTTTATATAAAGCTACAAAAAATTAGATTAAAGATATCAATTGATATTTTAATCACAGCGATTTTTATTCTTGTTAAAAATTAACAAATATAAAATAAGCACTAGGCTAAAATAACGAATTCAACGTCAAATTATCGTCATAAAAAGAAAACGGACACTTTGAAAGTAAATAATTGTAGTCAGTGTTCTGAAATTGTTAATTTATACTACTAAGTCAAGGAAACTGTTTTTTCAAAGCGGTCATGATTCTCTTTCGCGAAATTAAAGAACTCCAAGTATCTTCGCATAATCACATCTTTATTACGAAGGATACACTTTATTTTTAAATACGGTCAAAGTATGCTCGAAACATTTTAATTAAGATTTCAGCACAGCGAAAAACGAGCATCCCTAAAATCGAGTCAGTTCTGTAAATTCGAGTGTAGCTTTTTTTTCACGGAAATTGACTTATATGAGAATCTTAACACGGATTAATTTAGCGGCAAAGTGAAGGAAAAAAAACATAGTCAAACATGAATATTATTTAAAGCGAAATCGCGTAATTTTATTACATTTTTATTGAGAAAATCCCATTTAAAATTCGCGTCATGGGTGCCGTGAGAATCTGCGATCTTTTTTCAAAATAAAAAAAAGAAGAGAAAAACGGGAAGAAAAATACTGAAATACTCGACGAGGTTCCCGTTGAAACGAATTTACGGCTCGGTCATTAAAAGTGGAACATCTTTTTCGAGTCGGAAGTATTGAAAGCCTTTTTCTCAAATTTTCCCCCGGGGACCCTTCACAAAATTTAAGGTTCAAAGAGGTCCGAGACGGGCCCGGCGTTTGGCCTTTTGATGCAACCCCTCTCCCTTTCTATTTCTGAATATTTGCTTCATTCCATAAACAAAAACCGATTCAATTTATCCCCTTCGGCGTTATTTTATAATCTTTTAATTAAGCGAAACCTGTTATGAAATTTAAATACTTCTCCCCCCCCGCCATCTCCATATTTTAATACCATTGGGCATTTCAAAGCTGTTAAATAATGGCCAGAGATTAAATATGAAAAAATACCGATTTATATATAACTTTATCGTTGTACTTTAGTTCAAAAGGGTGATTACAAAATTGATATTATGACATATTTTCAAATAAAAAAATAATGCTGAATTATGATTTGTCATTTTTATAATAGTTAATAAATATAACAGGTAACATTTATTTTATTGAATTATTTTAAATTAATATTTAACAATTTCAAGATTTTTTTTTATAATCTGCGACTTTAAGCACAACTAGAAATCAACAATTTGCAAACAGTTTAACCCTCAGCACATATAAATCTTCATTTTAAAATACTTAGCGCGGTCATCTGAGCCCTTGCGTCCCTACAATAAAATGCGGACAACGGTGCTTCTATGCAAATGCGAAAAGTTTGCAATGAAACTTCTCAAAACGTACGCATGTTTCTGATTCCGTATTTCGTGGAAAGAATGGGTACGAGTTTAATATATTAACCATATTCGTTTTATTCTAAACTTTTAATTTATTTTCATTTTTTTTAAATTATTTGTGCACGTATATTTTTTATTAAATAATAAGGAGAAATATTAAAAAAAATACAGTGTTACTTAATTAATTGAATACTCATGTGTTTTGAAAAAAAATGTTCAATATAATTGTTTAAACTATCTAAGAGGATTCTATAGGAAATCATTACAATTGTAATAAAGTTTTCATAAGTACATATCAAACGAAACCATAGAATATTCTGAAATGGATCGTAATACAGTGCCCCACATTGTTTTGTAAATTTTATTGTAAAATTTTATATATATTATACTAATTACTAATCGTTTTCGTTGAAATATTTATTAATTGTACTAGGTTTTGTGATTTTTTTTGATGATTGAATAGTTGTCGACAAACATAATTCAATGTTGTAGTATGAGCTAGTTCGTGAACTGCAGAAAAATCCATAAAAGTTTTAAGGCCGTTAAAGCTCCATCGAATGACTTTACAACGGCTTGAACGTTATCTAGAACAGAGAAAGAAAGGAGATTTTTGCCTGTCCAGTACAGATTTCGAAGGAATCGATTCACCATCGATGTTTTAAATCATGTCGTTCGGAATTTGTAAAGATCTACAAATATTTTTGAACGTTAAAAATGTTATCAACTCGATGTGTGCTAGAGATAATGATAAAAATTTAACTATCCTACTTGACTTTGAAATACAAATATTTATTTATAAAAAATATTTAGAGAAGAAAAATGATTACACGAATTTTCATAAAGGTCAGTAATCGGGTCGACACTGTGAAACGTAATATATAACTGACTTTCTAAGGTTAAAGTTACAGAACGGGACGAAAACAATCGTATTTGCCGATAATGTCAAAGAGAATCAAATACCTTTGCATTGCAAACAATGCGATAACTAGACAAGGTTAAAGTGTTTTTTCACAAGACGACAAAAGTTATTTTCACTAGTCGTACACATTGGAAAATTCAAAGTAGTGGATAGACACTAGTTAAATTTATCGACGTTATATAATTTAGATTTTTAAACACAGACTGTGTTGTAAAGAAAGATTCATTTGTAATGAGAGATATATTTATAGCATGTTCATTTATAAGAAAATACGGAGTGTGTTCGTTAATATTTATTTATACGCGAGTGTTAATTCAGAGTAAGGTGTTTAATTAGATAAAATTTTTATATTTTATAATTACTTAATCGTACATTGATTTTGTTATATATATATATATATATATATATATATATATATATATATATATATATATATATATATATATATATATATATATGTGAATCGATATTAATGTGAATTATTCCTATTTGAACTATAAGTTAAACAATGTACTAAATATTAATATATTCTATTAATAAAAATTTTTAAAATTGATAAACTAGTTTTCTAATTATACGCAGATAAGTTGTTATTTTATATTTTAATTTGTCATTATTGAAGAGATGCCGATCGCAAAAGAGGTCAATTTTCATTGATCGCGTCTGACGGATTTGGCGAGCGCGGGTTTCATTTCGAGCATTCCCTTGATGGTGCCCTTTATGCTTTTCCGATATTCGAAAAGATCCCCCAACAGAGGACCCGGGACCCCAATATGCATACATAAAGCCTACGCGATTCGCTTTTACTTTCGGCGATATTCGAAAGGGTCTACGTCAAACGTCGTTCATATTTATCAGAATACATTGTATTTCATGAAGTACACAGTTTTACAGACGAATGACAAATTTTTAACGATTCGATTTTATATATATATATATATATATATATATATATATATTATTAATTTATAAATTAAACAAATACGTATATATTTTTTTCATATATAAATCAATCACGAAATATGTGCGTTATATGATAAGCGTTTTAATGAAAAATAAGAAGGGGAATCAATTTTCAAACAGGGTTTTTGAATTAAATTTCAGCGGGGGTTGTTATGATTGATTAATTCAACACAAGCGTACGTTTGAATCACGGATGTTGATACTAAAATTGATGAGTTGATCCGGCATCGTGGCTTCATCTCAATTTCCGATTGATTTTCACATCCCTCAACGAGATATATTCCAATCTGTCCGATGCGATATTTTAATGGATATTTGTATTTACAAAAAAAATGATACGCCAATTTTATATTAAAAGTGATAATCTGTAATTTATGTTTTGTTTTTTTTTGTAATTTACATAGAAAATATTTTCTTATATATACCATGAGTATTTTGATATAGCTATATAAAGTAATATAAGTGTATAAAAATATAATTTAATATTAAGTGGACGTCTTTAGATGACAATTACATTTTTTTCATACGAGCAATAACTGTCCAATATATTTTACAAACATGGGATACTTGTTCTTACTTAAGACTATTCGTATAGTTGCTATTATATTCTCAGTACCCGATAAACTTTCACGTCGCATTGTTATGAAAAACTAACTTTTGGACCATTCAGTCCCTACTTCGGGGTTCTTCTTACCCGTTTCAGCTCTTAACCCGCTTTTTCCTTAATAAAAAGGGTTTTTATTGAGCCGTTTCGCGGACTTCATATACAGTAAACATTCAAAGTTTTCCATGCTTATTCACCGAACCACTCGAAGAACGCAAATATTCCCATTTATTTTTCTTATGCACACATAAAAACCATACGTGTATATCAAAATGAATGAGGGAAGACAATGAAATATGCAAATAAACAAATATTTATTATTAAATTTTATTTAAATATAAATATTTGAAATAATTTTGACGGAAATCAAAATGTGATATATTCTAAGAAAAAAAAATATTTTAAAGAGTCTCAAAATCTAGACATTAATAGAAAAATATGATAAAAATAATAATAATAGTGAGAATTTTTAAATATTTAAATCGATTAATTTCATATGATAATATAAATAATACGAGAAATTATTCACTTTAATGCATCAAATAGAAATTTTGTATCGGAATAAAAGAATCTCAGCATCAGAAAACATTGTGTTAATAAATTGTTTTGTTTTTTTTTTAACAATATAACTTTTTAACGTTTCTAACAACTGATTTAATTCACAATGAAAATTACGAGATTAAACAAAAAATGAAGAATTCTTAGATTTAAAATTAACGAATAAAATAATTATTAATATATGAATGTAATTTGATAAAATACGAAAAATTGAACCTTTGAATATTTCATAGCTTATTTTAGGTGTTGGAATTTTTTTCATTAAAATTCTGTTCCGAAAATAAGTTGACTGGTCTCACAATGGAAACACGCTTGACGAGATCTTATCGTTCACTAAAGGGCAATAAAGGAAATCTCATAATACAATATAAAATCAGAACTCAAAAATAAACCACGCGTATATATATATATATATATATATATATATATATATATATATATATATATATATATATATATATATATATATATATATATATTATGGATATGGTGTGGATAAGTACGATGAAAAATTAAACGCACGAGTGCGTAACGCGCTAAACAAAAGGTCCTCCTCGGAAATCTTCTCCGATATTATATCTTTGAAGATGAGAAAACCGTACGCCATATCCATTATTTAATTATGGAGTCTTATCAGATTACTATACACGCGCGAAACAGTTAGACGTGATCAAAAGACGTGTCCTTTTGTTGCCAACAAATATTATTCAGGGCGAAGATATTTTCAGACGAAATTGAATGTGAAGAATAATGGTATATGTATGTATAAAATTTATGCAAAATATCATATTTACTATTATTTATAAAAAAAATATATTGTATTTTTATATGTGTAAATATATTATTAAATTCAATTTTTTATTATATATATATTATAAAATAAATCAAATATTTTATAACGTCTGTGATCTTAAATCAGATTGATCGAATTTATTACTTTAAAATATTTTTTACTCAATATAATGTTATTGATGTAGCTTAAAATCCAAATGATAATATTTAGTATTAATTAGAAAGTTATATTAATTATGATGGTATTATATTGAAAATATTAGAAAAAAAAAATATACTGAAAAATATTACAGCATGAAAGAATTTTACGCTGAAAACACATATGGATAGTATAGAGTTTTTTGAACTATCCAAGTTTTAAGGTGAAAGGTTTTTGAGTTTTCAAACTTCCGAATGCTTTAGGCAAAAATCGCTTGCCACCAATTCGCCTGGATTAGGTTGTTAGGTCGTTCGAACCTTGACAACCTTCTCGGAATTTTATATTAGTATTTTATTACAAATCAGACGAGTCGACGTTAATTTAAAAGAATTTAATCGCGGCTTTGTAAGCGTTATCATCGTATTTTAAACGTTATAATATATAACTAATTTTCGTCGTGTCCTCTATAAAATTTAATTAATCAATTAATAGTGGCGCTAACAAGTTGAACGACGGTATTTTGAAATTTTAGATCGCTTTCATTTTATATTGCACGTAAAGTTCTTAGAATTTGGGTCAACGTTTATTGTTATAATTGAATACTATATCATATTTCAACAATGTTTTATACATTGTTTAAAATATTATTCACAAATCCTTAAATATTTAAATACGAACGTATCATTTAAAGTATTTATAGAAATTATGAATATGGTAGAAATTAATTCCCTAAAAAAAAATTCTTTATTTAACAGAAACCGTCTAGTGGAAAATTATCTTCTGTTAGTATTATCCCGTGGGATTTGAATTGAAACGTGTTGACACACTCTTCACGCTCAATATAGACGGTTAAAATCGGTCGTTTTAAAATCACACGACCGTATTATCCGGTTAATATCCGGTTCTAATGTTAAATTGCATACGTAAAGGCGGATTGTTTGCTCGAGGATGGAAAATTACAAATTTATTATTGTTATATGGTAAATGATTGTCGATTAAAATCAATTATAAATTATTTGCTTGTCAACAAATATGTAATTGTACTATAAAAATGATAAATTTAATTGAAAAAAAAAAGATTCGGAATTATTTAAAGTTCTATTTGTCACCGTTTTTAACCGTTTGTTACGAAATTCGTTTTGTCGGTTTATACAATTTTTGATCGTATACTAGTATATTTTGTATAAATGCGCGTAGAGAAAGGAGAAAAAAATTCAAGACCGTTTGTTAAAATTTCAATAGTAAAAAAAAAAACGAAAAAGTAGAAAGAATATGAGGAAAAGACGCGTGAGGAAATTCATAAATCAAATAAACGCACGCGCGGGAAAAGTCGGTGTTCGAGTGAAAACGTATTGAATGTTAATTCGTTAAAATGCCTAGGGAAAGCAGTATTTTTCTCACGTAGATATATATATATATATATATATATATATACACACTAATATACTAATACACTAATATTCTTATACATACACACACGTATATATATATATATGTGTGTGTGTGTGTGTATGTTTGTATTAGTGAAGTATACTACGGTTATATTTCTACTGGTGTTTCATAGGTTAAAAACCTTTTACTTCCCTTGTTCTTTTTATAAAAACGTAACAATGTTGGCACGTGAACAAATCCAGTTTAAAAATGTCGTATAGAAACGTTAAATTTTATTTTTTGACAAAGTCATAAAAGTATCAAGAGATGTATATCTATATTTATAAAAAGGGATTAAATAAAAATTGTTTCGTAAATGCGTATGAATAAAATAGAAAGTTTTTTTATTAGAATTTCCTAAAATCGAATGTTTATTTTCGTTTATTGTGTTATTGTAAAGGCAATTATTGTATCGAATTATCGAAGTGTAAGGCCTTCCCCCCTCCCCATCCCCCTCACCGACAAAAAGTTTGTTTTCAATTGTAAATATTATGAATGGCAATTAGAGTTAATTGTGAAACGGGAAACGTTTGAATGAAACAGTTGATTAATTTCATTAGCTCAAGTGGCGGGTGAAAGGCTAAAGTTGGCATTTACCAAAGCGAGGCTTGTATTTCAGGCTTACAATCTAAATTATAAATCACGATTTCATTTCTTTCTTTTTGTATTTCGATACATTTTTTTTTCATTGCTCGTGAATGAAGCCACAAATGAATGTCAATTTTTGAACAGTGTCTTATTAAAATTTTAAGATTACGTATCATTACTATCAATGAGTTATTTTTAAGCGTTGTTAAAATATAAATAAAATTAAAATTTTGCAGTTATCGAATGTAACATTTTTTTTTTATTGAATAGTATAGAGAGAACTGTACGAAGAACGGTTGACATTTTCTGATCATATAAACACGTAGTGTTTTATCGCTGTGTGTTTCCGTCGTTAAAATTTGATCGACGTCTTCGTTTTCACGATACAAATATCGGGAAACGTGTGCGCGCACACACATATTCACGCACATGACGTGTACGACATTGGTATATAAATTCGGGAACGACCGCGTATAAAACAAAAGATCCCGTGAAAGTTTCGGGCAACTCGCCGCGGCACCGAGCTGATTCGTGCAAACGACATATCGCGTTTGATAGTGGCCGACAATAAAATAATAGCCGATTGTCGGGCGCGCGGACCTTTCAGGGTCCGAGGGCCTTATGCAGCCGTGTGAAAACCCGGGTCGCGGTCCGCGTTCAGTTTTAGAACACGTCGAGCACGCACCGGCCGCATGAATAGTAATAATGACCGAGACGGGGGTCACCCCAATACCCCGATCCCCCGTTAACCCCCAAAACACAACATCATTTCGGTTGAAAATCTTCCACCCTTCTCTCCCTTCGTTCCGTTTTCAGAACTGACGCAATACATAATGCAGGGCCGGCTCGTGACTCAGGTGACAGGGGGACGAGGCCGCAATGCAGATGTTCTCAAATGTCGTCTTACACTTTTTACGGCTCTCCGAAGCGGGACGGGCCTGTAAAACTGTGGCTCGGGCATTACGCTCGCGATCCACTCACCCCACTGTGCCACCCTAACTTTTCACATTATTATTTTTGTGTAAAAAGGTAGAAAAGTTCTGAGATTCCTTGAAAATTTTCCTCTATCGTTTATGTGTGCTCCTAAAGGAATCGTATATTTTTTGGTTGAGGCGGATGTTGGATTTTTTTTTTCACTAAAGTTTTCAAATATTATTAAAGAAAAAGCGCAAAACGAGCGACCGAAGGACAATAATTTATAAAAATAAACAAATATTTCATTAAACAAACTTTACAAAGTTAATATAATAGATAAACTTAAAGTGATTATGTGCACCTATTATAGTTATGAAAGTATTTTGAAAGCGTTATCAAAGTTTCATTCTTAGATATTTTTTAATATATTTATAAATAGAATTAAAAATGATATTATAATTATTCAACATGAAATTATATTTAATATAAACGATTACAATCATTCAGTATACCTAGCAGCATTTACGTTATTTAGTTAAAATTTAAAAAAAATACTAAATTCTGAAGTCAATGTATTTTATATATGTCCAACAGTGAATTCGCGGCACTGAAGTGTTTAATCTCTCAAAATTATCACACACAAAAAAAAAAACAAAAATGAATTAAAGGATTGAATTTTAGATGTATTTTTTAAATTCATAATAAATATAGCATATTGTTAAATGGAAAATAAACAAGGACAATTATGTACTTGTCACGTATTAAATTTCATCATTGTTTTTTATTTTGAGATAACGAAATCCATTCTCGGCACACGCACACACACATACACACGTTACGAACACGTAAAATGGGGACAAAGTTGTGATGTGCCTCAATTATAAAGTCCCCATAAAACGGGAGTCAATTAGGGACGACATGTCCGGCTAATCCTAATTATACCCAGTGCCGTATAAGCATTAGTCGCACGTCGTATTATAAGCTCTTAGAGCTTAATTTTCAACAAGTTTCACGCGGTCATACTTAGTTTTATTGTGCAACTTGCGTATAAGTTGATTAACGTACAGTTCAAACTTTAACTTTCAAATATATATATATATATATATATATATATATATATATATATATAACATATGTGTATTTGTATCTATTGTGTGTTTTCGTATTAAACAAGTATGTAAATTACAATCGAAATTGTATGCGAATGTAAATAAACGTGTCCGTTTTGTGTATATATGTATGGTATATATATGTGTGTGTGTGTTATTTATGAGATTGTTAGTTTCGATACGAACGTCGTTTTCTATTCAAAGTTAAGAATCCAATATCGGTGTATGTTTGTTTTATATGCGAAAATTTTTGTACTGTTCTTCCTCATTCAATTTGTAATGTTTTCATTCTTATTGTATGCGGCGTGGAAAATTGGTATGTGGTCTTACGAGTCCCAAAAGTGATTTAAGTATGTCATTTCGTATTTATTCAGATTTGCTTCTGAAAATTTGAATATGATATATGCGTATTTGAAAAAGTGAGTTTAAATTTATTTCTTTGAATCATATGAACATTATTATTTTATATATTTTCATTATACTGCATAAATAGTTCGTAAAAGATTTATGTATTCATTTTTTTTCATTTATTTTTATGATAACATTTTGATTTTCCGATATCTGAAAGAAAAATAGCAATTTTTAGCACAAATTCAGAAAACAAATGATTTTGGGAAAACTATTGGAAATCTTTAAACTTTATGTTTTATGAAAGCCAAGGAAAACTATTAAATTATATCTTTTTGGATAATGACGATAATTCTTTGTTAAACTGTATCATTGAAATAACTTCAATAGTTGATAAAAAAAAAATATAATAAAAATGTCAAATTTGATCGTTGACTGTGCCATTGAAAAAAAATGTGATAGGAGTGATAATTATCAATTTTCAATCACAAAGAGACACATAAAAATAAGTTATAAAATTATCTATAAAAAAAAGACATATCAATAGTACAATATATCTTGAATACTAATTAAATGAAATGAAATAAAAATATATTTATATAATGTTTATACAAAATCGTGATAAGTATTCAAATACTTACTAGGATCTCGAATGTTTTACATAGCGTTCATAATATCAATACGCCGTATAATATTTCGATAGATATCGGCCAGAATTTTAATATCGCATCTTTTAAACGTAATTTTTATTCTTTTTTTCTATCTCTCTCTCTCTCTCTCTCTCTATATATATATATATATATATATATATATATATATATATATATATATATATATATATATATATATATCTTATTCTACCTCTATCTATCTCTCACTGTATCTGTATTTATCTATCTCCCTATCTCTTTTAGTAAGGAAAACTTGAAATTTTGCAATTTTTGTGTGCGAAGGCGTAGAGCTTTTATATGAGAGAATATGCGGGGTCTGCGACACGTGTGTATCCCGGTATTGCGGCCCAACACTGTCCCATTATTGTCTTAATGCATCGCGAGTTCGTGAGTCGCCTGTCGAATCGGGACACGTGTCGTCCCACGGGATTAACCCTGTCGCATATTTTTGCGTCCCATCTTTTGGTCTTACGGCTAAAATGTGTCTGTTACCGGATTTTACAGAGAAAAAAAAAATATATAAAAAAAGCGTTATATAAAAAGTATGCGTTTTACATATACATATATTTAATAAAAATCGTTTTATCTACATTTCATTAATTTATACTAAAAAAATATTGAGATATATTATAATTCTTGATTAAGTTTACTTTAAATCTTATAAAAATGTCAATTTTTGTTTTTTTTCTAAAATTTTTTTTATTTGAAATTTTTTTTAACGCAAATGATGCGTATTATGCGTAAATTTTAGTTACAAATTTATTAAATACTGTTCTGCAAGATCCATATTAATTTAATAAGACAATGATTTTTAATTATATTCTTAATTAAAAAAAATGTTTTAATTTAATTAGTACTATAAAAATATCGATACGAGTTCTGAAGAGATTTCAAGTGCATTAAATATATATAAAATAACGTTTTAATAATTTAAATAAAATATATGGAGAGAAAACAATCATAAAATAAAACACAAATAAGATAATTAATTAATAGCAAATACGATATCTTACAATTTTATGATATATTACAGTAATTCGATTATAAATATAAGTACACTACGGCTAGAAATTATACATGGCAGTTTCCAGCCTGTAATCGTTTAATATGAGAGAGAAAGAAAGTTGGGAAATCGCAACATAGGGTGTGTCCAATATAAGAAGCCATCGGTGCGCAAAGTCAATAAAGTAATATAACTGGTATGCTTGTAATACCAGCAGAAATAGTATTGTTATATATATATATATATATATATATATATATATATATATATATATATAATACGAATAATAGTACGGGTACAGTATGTATCAACGGTATCGGTCCGCAACGGCAATAACAGCTAAAACTTACCCTATTTCATATACCATCGACTATTTCACATATGTGCTTTTGTCCGATTTGTGTTATATTATATGACCGGCAATAACGTCCGCGCACTGTATATTTATATATATATATATATATATATATATATATATATATATATATATATATATATATATATATATATATATATATATATATATATATTTATATATATATATACAGTATATCCGTACAAAAATTCTATATAAAACATACGTCGTTTAACATTATGACTCAAAATCTTTAGTGTTCGTGCAACTTCTGCACTATAAGTTGTCTAGATTTACTGACATATAAATTTCCGATGTTTTATTGCACTATCAAAATTTCCTATGACTGATATTAAAATAAATTTAATATTGAAAATTTTCATATATAACATACAACTATGTCGATGATTTTAAAAATTATTACATTTTTATTATATTTAATATGAATGACTATTTATTGTATATAAACAATATTAATCATTTGCATTCTAGAATTGTCGTTTGGTCACAACTTAGATTAATGTAAAAATTTGGTGACTATTTATATTAATTTCTTTGTAATGAATTTCTACATTCTTTCTATATAATATTATGAATTGTAAAATGACATTCTTTTAATTAATGAGAGAAGATCTCTTTATCTTAAATTAGTTCGCAACCTCGTAACCACTAATCGAACTGCATTTTTCATATTGAAATTTGAACTATTTTAAATAATTAATAAAGCTAAAATTTGTAATACTTTTAAACATGGAATGATTAAACGATTACGTACATCAATTAATCTCAATATGCAGTTTTTTTAAGAAAAATTCAGAAATGGTGCCGAAAACTGTTGTCTTTTAGATTCAGAAATTTGTTCAATAAGTCCAAATATTTTAAAAGCTTCGATATAATTTTAAATTTGTTGTAAAAAATTCACCAATAACTTTGCGAAACGTCTCGAATGTAAAGGATTAAACTGAATATTGTATAATAAACAATTTATATCGAGATAATGACAACGGACATAACCGATGCGTCCAACACAATATTGCAACCCTGTATAAATTCGTCATTTGCATACTAGTTAGTTCGTTATATCGCGAAAAGGGTTCGTAAATAAGGTAGTGCAATTGTCATAAATATGTATGCGCATAGAGGATTGTAATAAGAGAAATTATTCGAAAACGAATTAAACGCGTTATTCGTGTGACGGAATGCGATTGTTGTTATTATTGCGTTTCGGTTTTTTTTTAACCCCGGAGCAAAATGCGAATTAACCGAAGCGCGAACGGGTTAATAACGCTATTTGTGTTTCTGTTAAAATTTATTGCGGTAAATCTGACGTTCGCTTTATGTATGATTAACGTGTATTTTTTTTTTTTTTGTACTCGTTTTTGCTATGTTTGTCGTGTGAACTGATTGCATATAGTTTATGTTTGAAATTTGTGTACGCTTTAATTTTGTTTATAAACATCAATATATTGGAGTGTATATCGAGAGATGTATGTTTGATGTTTGCATAATGAAATCGAAAAAACTTGTTTTAAATCGAATAAAATAGTATATATTATATTATACTATGAATAAGTCGGTTTTAATTAACGATTTTCATGAGCAATTTTCATTTTCATTTGCGGAATATGAGAAATAATATGATTTATTAAATATATTTTTGTTAATTTATACATAATATTATATTTATGATAATCATTAATTTTTTTGTATGAATTGAGATTTCAATTTTACTGTTCCCTAGTAATATGCTTATAATATATAAAAATTGCTCATAAAAAGGAAACGACATCGATGAATATGATTGGCTGTTATAATTTATATATACAAATTCTATTAAAAAATCAACATTGATAAAGTTTAAGCTATATAAAAGAAAATATGAATTGTTAAAAAGTTTATGTAACAATTTAGAGTCATATGAAGATGTTTACGACAAACTTATGTCAACGTTTACTAGAAAATATAATATATCGCGCAGATGCTATCTAATAAAAAAGTTATATTTTTAAACACTCAATAAATTTTGCATAAAATATATAATATTAAAATAAATTAGAAATTTTATAAATAAATTAATTGATAAATTTGTCAAGTTTATTGAATTTCAATTTGGAAGTCGTTATTCTTTAAATATGGAAGGTATTTAAAAAGTAAAAAGTCTCCAAATTCGAAAGAAAAAGTTAAAATTTATTTGAGTTGATGACAATTTTTTATGGTGAAGAGATATAAAAGTTGGAAAGATTTAAGGAGTATATTGCGATTATTTTGGAAAATATTTTCTTGTAAAATTCAATGATAAAAAAATTAAATTTTATTGGATCAGAAAAAAATTAACTTTTGAGTTCTTTTTTGCATATAAATTACTATATAAATCATCACAGAAGATAATCATGTGATTTTTTTCATATTAAAAAAAAAATATATATTCTTAAATTTTAATATTATATTTAATTATAAGATTGAAAACGTGTAGGCGTAAAGAAATCATATGTGAAAATTTTATTTCGAAATCACGTCAGAGTAATGAATCGGAATTTGGTCGTTATAATAATTGAGTATCTTTTATTATTATTGGTAATACGTGGAACGTAATTTTTCACATAAATCCACGTATATATAATATATATTTCTACGTTATAAATCACGTCAATATATATTATATATATATATATATATATATATATATATATATATATATATATATATATACATTTACTTGGTATTGCTTCAATATTTCAAATTTCAATTTGCGTTCATTGCAATTTAGCGTGTTCAAGATTGCCATTGGTGTTTTATTTAGAATTTAATATCGTCGAATATTCGCCGACGTAATTATTAATTTTTCCGAGTGCGTTCTCCTTTCTTTTCTTCTTTTTTTTATATTTTCTACTTCATACATGTGTGTATATATTTTCAGTACTTCTCGTCTTTACCCGTGCAATATTAAACTCTTCGTTTCTTCTTTTTCTTTTTTTTTCCTCTTCTCTCCTTCTGCGTCTTTCAATCGACGAAAATCGTATTTTTTTCTCGTTCTTTTTCTTTTCTTTCTTTTTTTTTTGCTTAAACCTTAATGAAACGTTATTTGCCAGAACGTTCGGCATAATGTTTTCCGGGAAAATTTCGCAGATTTCATCGCGGAATTATGATGTAGGAAAAGTCTATTTTCGAAGAGAACGAAAACGAAAGCCACGATTATGAACATTTTATTTTTTTTTCTTTTTGCGGACACGCAATATAAAATACAAACCGTCTGACGTATAGTAAACAAAATAACGCCAATATTCATTATACTGAAAATATATCAAATTTTTTTCACGATATTGCTGAAACTACGCCGGAAAATTATGAGAAACGTTTTTGCAATGACGTTTTCAGTTTATGATGTCAATACATATTAAAGTCTTACAAATTACACGAACAAAAAATATACTTTTTCATAAAGAATTTAATGCAGTGTCATTGTGGACACAATATTAGTTGTAACTAGGAAAATAAATACACAATTGATAATTTTAAATTGTTATTGCTCAGATTTATATCGACTGTTTTTATTGAAAAGTAAAAGTTTTTGAAGAATTTTCCCGAAAACAAGCCATAAAGTATAATTTCGAGACTAAAAGAAATTCGATTTATTTTATAGATAAGCAATAATTTTATTTGCTGTAATAAATTGTATTTTTGTTTAAAATGAAATATGTATCGATAATAAAAATATAGATGTTTAATAAAATTGAAATATATTGATTTAATCAGAGAATTCTTTAGTAAATATGTATATGTATAATATATATTATTGTAAAATCAAATTAGACCTTTAATACAATCTATTGCGAGATTCAAACTATCGCTAAAGCAATTTTCACAATCAAATTGCCTATTTTATTGCTCTATTTGGAGAAAAATAGCAACGCTGGACAAGATGGACGTTCTTTCAGAAAAAAAGACTATAAAAACCAAACCAAAAAAAAAACAGATAAGTTTTCTCACTCTGAAAATTTAATGTTAAAAAATGGAAAAATCGATAACTTTTTCGTTATTAAATATTCATAAGTGATTTGTTGATTTTAATAAAAAAAATATAAATTCATTGGTGAACAAGAAGAGAGGGTAATAAAGTACGATTTAATAATACAAGTAATATAAAATATGACCTTTGCTCAAATATATTATATTTCAGCATTCAGCGGAATGAAGAAATGAAAGGAAAAAATATAATGAAAAGAACGAAGTGAAAGTGCTTTTGAAGAATATTTATAAGATGGAGATTTTATGCAGAAAATTCATCACCACCATAAGAATTTAGTGCTTTAAAATGAATATTTTTCAGATATCTCATAAGATTTATCGGTAAATACGTATCAATTGGTGGATTTTATTATAAAATAAAGGAATAAAATAAAATTTAAAATTAAATCAAGTGACTGACTTCGAATAAGATTTACGAACCAATTGATACTGGCAAATTTTCGTCTTTCGACGCAGTATTTCTCTCTAGAGAAAGTACACCGTAGATTTTTTTAGTATTATGATTTTTACCGTCGTAGAATTTTATTCGCAAAATGAATGCGAGTTTAATTCGCATGATTTATAAGATTTTTGGTTTCTCGTTCATTTTGAGCAGAAATCGTTTAAAAAAAAAATAATAATAAAATAGAAGTCGGAAAAATTCACGCTCCAACGGATAAAATATATAATGTACGATTTGTCTCATTGCACTGATTTATTTTCTTCGTCTTTCGACTTTCGAAGGCGTTTCCTTATATCGTTTATTTAAAAAATTGTCCCTTATTATTTCCTATCAAACTTGTGTAGAAATAAGGGAAGCATGTTCATGATAAGAGGAAATATGTGTTTCTGTCGTATATTAATAATTATTAATGTGTGGCGCTTTTTCAAATACACGGTTTATCGTTGTATATACATATTTTTCAATATGATTTAGCCGTTTTTATTTTGTAATATAACAAAATATATTTATTAATTATTTTATGACTTAGAAAAATAAATATTTATTATCTATTATTATATTTGCTTAAAGTAGAAGAAAAAATGTTAAGGCGACCAATTTTTTTTAAAATGAATAGAAGAACGCAATGAATTCAGACAAACAAATTTTTAAATTTTAAAGAAAAGATTGTCAAAATTATGACGACACCAAAAAGATTATTATATTAATTTTAAAAGTTTTAGAAACGATCAAAAAATAAAAATTTACAAAATGGAGGACATTTAAGAAGATTTTTAAAAGTATGACGTAACTTAAAATAAGAAAACGTTTGGTCACCTTAGAAACGTACAATTTTTTAATACAATGATTTTATAATTTGATTGTTTTCAAATGTAAAAAAAAGTAACCGAATACGAAATATTTACATTTTTAATAGTAAATATGCATTCAAAAATCATGAAACATGTTAAAATGGACATCGATATTTTCCAATAAATAGTTAACACGAAACGATGATAATTTATAGACGTTATCGCCTCATTGAAATTCTCAAGAGTATTCAGCCATTGTTGAATCCAATAAAGCTTTGAAAGCACGAAAAGAATATATATATATATATATATATATATATATATATATATATATATATATATATATATATATATAAATGTAAAACAAAAGAAAGAAAGAACGCCGCCATCTTACCGAGCTCGTTTTCGGGCTCGTCACTTTTTTTTCCGTTCCATTTTTTTCTCTTTTTTTATTTTATTTTATTCCTAGTACAAAGCAAGGAAATTTTGTTTACGTCCACGCGGACTCGTTCCCGGGATCAACTCCCAGGATCGACTCCCAACGTTTCTAGGTGTTATTTATTCCCGGCACGCCCAAAGGACCCCGGTGTCGGGACTAAAAACGCGGAACTCTCCTCTACACGCATCCGAGTGCGTAATTGTCTACGAGAACACAACAATTTATTTCGTCTTCTTTTTTTTTCCTTTTTTTTTTGACTTTTCTTGAAATTTGGACTCACTTTTTTTTTATTCTTGCCGCCCTCGTTTTTTTCTACCTTTTCTCTTGTGCGCGCGTAAAAGAATGTTATTCGTCCGGACGTTTTCGCCGCCCAAAAGTTGTCATTTCCTTTCTGAAGCGTCGTATTTCCACGCGTATATATAACCTATTAAGGAAATTCTTGGTTGAAAAATAAGTTAACTTTACCAAGATTTTTTTTTCTATAAATATATTCGAATATTACGTTAAAAAGAGGATTTTTTAATTAAATTAATGTTTAAATTTCAACATCAAATACATAGACGTATTTTTTTAATATAATTCAATTTATATATATTATAATATATAAAAATATTTAATCGATTTTTTATAATACATATTCTAATTAATTATCAGTGTTGTACTATAATGTATATATTACAATGTTTTTTAATATCAATAGTAATAGCTATAAAATGCGGCATACTTTAAAGAAAAATTCACCGAAAATTCGTATCGGTTTACACTTTATGTAATACAGGTAAGTTTTTTTTTCACCAGTGAAAGCAACATTGTTTCTCATGTTCGTAATTTAACGCCTGTTATAAATCCATTAAATATTCATTTTTGAGGCGAGAGGTAGGCGAGAATTTATGTGTTTAAGTTTTTACTAAGTGCTAACAAGTTTTCAAGGAAAAGGTTTTCTAAAAGCTTTTACATTGAAAAATAAAATAGTGGAACGTCCTCGCAGCCGTTACATATTCGAATTATTAATAAGAAGCGATTGATATAATATTTAAGAATTTTAATACACATTTTGATATTTGTGTTAGAATAATTAGGAAACTAGTTTATCAATTTTTAATTTTTTTATTAATAGAATATATTAATATTTAGTACATTGTTTAACTTATAGTTCAAATAGGAATAATTCACATTAATATGGATTCACATATATATATATATTTTTGGATAAAATATAAGACAAGAATGTATGAGATGATGTTAGCACGTCTGCATCGTATTTCATCAGGTTCACAACGGTTTGCATTATCCGCGAAGAAAGCCTTCATTGTGGCAATCAAAAAAAAAAAGAAAAACGAAAAGAAAATGGGTGGAAAGAGAAAAGGGATAGGAAAGAAAAATCTCCGGAACGTACAAAATGGCGGAAGGAAGTGGATGGCATTGGTAACGGGAAGTTGCGGCCGGTCATGATGAAGATTTATTGGTGGATTTTTCGCAAAATATCCTGAAGGCTTTGCAGAAAAGTCATACTGAGTGCGTCACGTGCGCTTCCAGGATTTAGCTCTTCAGAAAGCTTCTGCAGTAGCGCAACAACAACAACAACAACAACAACAATAACGGTAAAAAAACAAACAAAACGGCGATAACTAATACGTCCGGATATTCTAACATCGATCAAATAAGTTTAACGCCTTTTGATTTATGATATACGATATTTCGACTATCGAACAATGAAACACAATTCTGAAGAATTATTTCATATCACGTACTTAAAATAAATATTTATTTATTATAAAAGAAAGGCAAAAATATTTTAAAAATTACAAAATTATTAAAAGTATAATGTATAATAAATTTAAATACATTAATAAAATTTGAGAAACTATATCTAGATCAAATTTTATAACATTTATTAATGTTACATATTAAAAATATTTAATAACTTATAATTTTGTTAAATTTGTTTACATCAGATTTTGTATTTATATTTTTTTTAATAAATGTAAAGATAAAAATAATTCAATATACATAAAATTAACTGTAAAATATGATAAAAATTGTAAACGTAATTAGCAGCCGACTTTCGAGTCAGAGCTTCAAATTTGGGTTGAAAACAAATTTGTATATCATCAAGAAGGTTCTCTATAAAGATAATCAATATTTTAATTTCTATTTACAATGTAAAATTAATACAGAGAAAAATAATGAAAAAATATCTATATTAAATTTTGATTTTATTAAAATATATGCATGAGATTTTCAAGTTAAAATTTGAAAAAGAATATGAATATACATACATATATAAATATAAATCAAATACTTTATAACAAAAATATGAATTGTGTAATTTGCGAATTTTCCTCAGACATAATTGCGAGTCACGCGGGCATTTTCCTTTACAAAGCGGACTAGCAAAAAGGGACGCACGAGGAAAATTCTATTCGTCCAAATGTCTTATTTTTCACGTGAAACTTTCATCATTTTCCATAACGAGCTTGAAGGGTGACAATATGTATTACGCACGCAACCATGAGCCCTTGTGTCACCTCAAAAGGACTTACACACATGTACGAAACTAAACCTACATATATATTTATATATAATACATACACAAAAAAATGAGCATTATATATATATATATATATATATATATATATACGACGTTTGTAATCAATGGATCTAGGTTTCTTTAGTGTAAAAATATTTTTTTAATATAATAATAATTAGAATCAATCGTATATTATATTAGTATAATTTATATATTTTTATCCTTTTGTATACACTTAAATCCAGTGATTTTTAAATATTTTATAAAAATTTATAAAAGTGTGTGTGGCATAAGAAAAATATTTTCCTTTTACGCGTACACGAGTGTATAATGCTTGAAGCTTTAACACGTATCGCGAAACGTACACGTGGCATCCGAGAGAGGGTACATTTTGTCTAATAATGAAATTTTATTATTATCTTCTTGTTGTTGGTTGTTTATTATATATATATATATATATATATATATATATATATATATATATATATATATTTGTATCCTTTTCGTCTCTTTGTGTTGCTTTTATATATAAGCTACAGGTCTAGAAAATTTTTTTTTATTTTTAACGTAAAAAGCCCACGCGGTAAACGCGTTTTTTTTCTTCTATTAAAAGTAGATGAATTAATGTTGTAGCATCGCCGGGGGGGGGGGGAGCGATATTTTTCAATATCGCCCTTTAGAATACATTAATTTGCATTTATTAAGGACTTTGAACGAGTGGAGGACGAAGTATAATCCGCGAATATTTTAACATGTATAATAATAAAAATATTTAAATAGATTTTTTTTATATATTGTATTGTATGTAAAATATTTGAATTTAAGTCAGATTATGTATAAAATATTTATGTAATACATAATGATTATCATTTTTTTTGAAAACGTCATCTTTTATATTATAAATAATAAATAATATCTTGGAAATATGCAATAGATCTGACAGGATTATATATGTTGGAGTATTCATAGATTTATACAAAAGTCTGACTCATATTGTACATTTTACAGATCGGTCTGTTATTTGTTATTGTGTTATTTTTCTAAAAGTAAAATATGATATAATATAAGAAAGTCAAAAGTATTTGAGACGAGGTATTACTGTATAATAATATTATAATAATTATATGAATATTATTATAAAAATTGTATGATATTTTACGTGATATTTTTGTAATAACTTAATAGTAAATAAAGATATTCAAATACAAATAAATAATTAAAATGATGTTAATTTAAATAATGCGCTCCCGATTCACAAACCACAATAAAAATTTTTTTTTAAAGTTTTTAGAATGTGAATATGATAATTTTCAATAGTAAATTGGTTAAAATTTCTAAACTTTACAGGTCATTTATATAAAATTATAAATATTTTTCAAACAATATATAAATGATCGTATGAAACGTATTATACAGCGTCGGTTTCAAACAAATTGAATAACATCCGCCACATCTGTTTTGACTTTCCGAAATTATTACACCCCCTCGGTTTTCAGACATCGAAACGATTTAACGTTTACGTGATTTCGAGTCAAAATAATTTTCCCATTTTCACGTAACGACCGTCGCAAGTTGCATTTCGTTCGACTTTATGAACTGGAAGAAAAATTTTCGCGAAAAACGCCCTTCGATTTCGCACAAAGGAAAAATTGCGATATCTCATTTTTTTTCGGTCACGTGATTATTTTCCATTTCTTGAATTAGATTGCAATTTCTTATTTATTATTTTTATTCTATATATAATAGATTGAAATCTTTAATATTGTAAGAAGAAAATCATATAAATAATGATACAATGTTTTTAATGTATAAAATATACAATGTTTAAGATATTATACTAACAATAATATTTTTCTTAATTTTTTTTTTCAAATATATATATATATATATATATATATATATATATATATATATATATATATATATATATATATATATATATAAATATATATATATATATATCATTTCATTAGTTCACTAGCACAATTGATTAGAGCCTCAGATTTGAAATATCATTTCATCAAAATAAATCCATCATCTTTAAATAAACAAATTATGAATATATCATGTATATTTTTAATATGTTTTAGAGTAAAATATTTATATGTGAAAAATATTTTTTCGATTAAAAAATAAAGCGTATCATCAAAAGCGGTCGATTTAATTTTCCGACGCGAAACAAACAAAACGAATTGGGAGCACACATAGTCTGTGTGAAATTATTTGAAAATTTCGGCGACGATAATTCATCGTGTTTACATGAGTAATTATTGTAACGAGCTCGGAAAAGCTTTCAATTTCAGCAGCGTCGAAACAAATCGAATTATTTAACCCCTTTTGTACGTTTCGAGGCATTGAAGGCTTCTCCTGGTCTCGCATCGGCATCGGTTTACACTCGACGCTCGTCAAATGGAAAACGAACGCGAAAATTATGCGAGTATGAAAATTCCGCGAGAAAAATGAAACGCGAGCTTTTTTATTTTTTTTATATATACATTATTATTATTATTAGTATTATTATTATTACTCACTCTCGTTTCGGTCGAGATGAATTTCAGCATGTGTTTCCGCGTATATTTCTCCTTAAAGTACATTGTAAATTATTTTTATAGCACGGCCGAAATCCGCTTTCATATTCATTTTTTAAATCGGCTTCCAGTGAATTACTTTGATTTGCATTTGCCTTCAAAATTACGACCCATTTATATTAGGTTTTTGTGTGTGGTGATTTTTTTTTCCGAGTGCTGAAAATATCGCACTATTTAATGATATGTCATCTAGGTTATGACGTTAATTCTACAAGAACATGCTGAATTACGATTGAAGAAAATTTTTATCGCATGAAAATATTGAAAAATCGTATTATTATTACAAAATATACATCGATTTATACAATTTTATTTCAACATAAAAAAATGAATTAATATTTTTCATTGCGGTAAAAGTTCATATTTACTGTAAAGTATTCACGGTTGAAGTCAATTTCGAACGATAAACTTTTATTTTGTTCACTGTTAGTTGTAACCAGTGTTAACTTTTACTATGCGATTCGCATACAATCGACCCCACCGTATATTTACAATACAGTATTATAAATACACGTTTACGTATGTTTTAAGCATATTTATATTCAATTTCGTGCACGTATATTTCTAGTAAAGTTTTTGTGTTGAAATTGCATTTGCAAGTTGGAATGTAACGTGCGAATTGGACGAACCGTTTATGGCTAGGGTTACCGTGATTGAATTATGAAAAAGAATATGCAAGATATTCATATTATTTTCATAAAAATTACATAATGTTTATATAACAATGAATTTGCCATAAATTAAAATTTATAAATGTAAAATAATTTAAAAAAATGTTTCTCTAGTAATTCATTTTGCATTACTTTTATTAATACATCTGTATCATCAATCAATAAAAATTATATATTTTTTAAATAATATGATTATTATTCTTATAATGTACAAGTTAATCGTAAAGGTTAATTTTAATTATTCCCATCCCATACTGCCCTTAGAACATTCTAAATTGATAAATGAAAAAGACGTCGTTTTGAACTATTCGAAAATATTAAATAAAATTGAAAATTTAATGCGTAAAATTTTGCACACTGTAATCGGTTAATAAATTTTAAAAAGGTTTATCATATTTATATAGACTTTTTATATAATAAGTTAAAAGGATTATAAAATTTAACATTTTTTAAAATCTAGAACAATGAAGCTCTAATTAAATTAAACTTAATCAAGATTTTAATTATCAGTTTAAAATATTATTTCATTATTTATTCGTAAAAATAGCATACTTTCCATTAAAAAAAAAATAGATAAAAAGCATATTTTAGACGGTAAATAGAAAGCATGGTACTCCTAGCTGACACCATAGCCGGAATATATTCAGTGGTACACACTTATATACAGCATACTTTATAATGTTTAAATATTATAAGAGCATGTAAATTCTCGGTTGTATTATGAGCGGTTAAAGTTTGCCGACGGTTAGGGCACCCTTCGAGGCCCTTTTTATACTGAGAAAGTGCATGGCGACGAGTGCAAAAGTGCACACAACAAGGGAATGCACTCTTAGCAACGTCTTATGCCCTACCGCGTATAATATAATATAAAAAGTATCCACCCTGTATATATATATATATATATATATTGTCGAAGTTATTTTGCATTATGTTCGTGTTTTCATGTTGCTGCCGGTTGGGCGTTGTTGTTAAAGCTGCGAGATGTTTCGGTTGTTTCTTGTATTTTTTTTTAATTTATTTTTTTTATTTGTTTTATAAGTGAATGCAGTAAAAAAGTTTATACATATTTGCATTCACTTCGCGCCGCGCATTATACAGGGTGGGTTGAAGGCGATTTTATCGGAACGTTGGCGTGAAAACGAACGAGCGAATGTATTTTTAGCCGAAAGCCGAGTGTTATATTGTAAATTTTCGCGGAGTCTTTTGGCGAGATTGATAAAAATTTTCATGTTTCGTATTTAATTATTCAAAAGCGTAATAATGAATATAATGTGAATTTTGATGTTGATTAAAAATTAATAAAGACGTATTTCCGTACGATGCTTGTGTCGTAAATTATATTTTCTTGATAGATAATTGATTTAAAAATAATATTTTAATGTTAAAATATTGATTATATAGAAAATAAATTATACAACAGTCTTTGTTTCTACTATTATAACATGAGAATTTTTCATTTAATTCCACTGTTTATATTGTAATTATAATCTTTTATTAAAAATTAAACATCTTAGGTCAATCCTTTATATTGCAATTTTTAATTAATTTTGTATAATATGATTATTAAGATTGTTCTATATAATATATGTAATGTTAATAAAATTTTCAATATTTTTAATACATTTTTCTAATAATTCTAAATTTTATATTGAATAATATTTATTATTAAATATGGTATATATTACATAAATACGCGTATATATTTTTTTGAATAAATTTAAATTTCTAATGTATCAAGTTATACAATATTTTTAATGAAAAATGATATAACTCTTAGTCAAAAAGTTAATTACTTTATTATATAAAAAAAAATCGATAACAATATCAAGGCTTCTTTTACTGCAAGCTATAATTAGATATCGGTAATGTTGAATATTATTTTTTCGCATTTTTAATGCTTCTTTTCTCATTTTATATAAATAGTTATTGTGTTTATATAATGAAAAATTATATTAAGATTTAAATAGAATATATATATATATATATATATATATATATATATATATATACATGTATATAAAGAGAATAGAGTGAAAATCTAAAATAGAACGGAAAAGTTTAATTATATATACAATTTCATTCGGAAGGAACACAGTAAAGTTTAGCATTTAAAATATAGCAAAAACGGAAGCAACGTATCGAAGTTACACTTTAATTCAATACGCAGCGAAAGCTCACTGAATAATATCCGACTTAATTGAGAGTCGGAAAATGGCGGAAATGCGCAGTAAGAAAACCGAACCGCTCAAATATTAGCCGATCCTATTTTCAGGGCGGTTAATTGAATTCGTAGAAGATTCATTGATTTGTTGTTTTCAAAGTGCATTCATTGTACGGCTGGCAAAACTTGAATTGCATTTCTATAATATTAATTGGTACGTCGGCGAATTGAAAATGTTTCAGTCTATCGGAATAGATTTCAGCGTATTATATCGTTCTCGAGCATATTATATTATTGTTTTAAATGGAAATTAACGATTTTGATCTTTGACGATTGCAATACTGATATTCGATTAATTATTTGTTGGAAACTATGTGGTTTTAATCGATACATATTTCAATATACAAATTGATTATATATATATATATATATATATATATATATATATATATATATATATATATATATATATATATATATATATTTTACACAATTATGATAATATACACTGTTTTTAAAATAAGTATTGGAATATAATTATAATATTCTTCAATCTTTCTATATTATTATTTAAAATATTTATCAAACAATATTAGACGACGTACTAAATAAAATTTTCATTATTCTACTAAAATTTAATTTTAAAAATATATATTATATTATAGAATACATATCTAATGCATCAATATCTTTATATAAAATATATTGTTTTACTTAAGAATATATGTCTTGAATTAAATTCGTTCTTTTATTATATTTTAAGCGCATAGAAATCCTTGTGGAGCTTTAGGAAATAACTCGAAATCTATTCGACATAGTGAAGACATCAAAAGCAATATATCTTTTCACGCATAGTTCTTTCACTTTTTACATATTATATATACACAAATGTATATACGGATGAATAGATAAAAACATGAAAATTTCCATTAAGTCTTTCCATTTTCAGAACCAAAACGTTACACATGTATTTCATATATATATATATGTCTTATGTGTGTATCGGAAAAATTTCATTCCGTCATTGGTC
The DNA here is from genome assembly GCA_024500535.1 of Leptonema lineaticorne. Classification (NCBI taxonomy): domain Eukaryota; kingdom Metazoa; phylum Arthropoda; class Insecta; order Trichoptera; family Hydropsychidae; genus Leptonema; species Leptonema lineaticorne. Next base: position 8,221,867 of record JANIJI010000061.1, on the reverse strand, counting down.
GTCGAAAGAAAGAAAGAAAAAATTGCGTACGAAAAGGTTAATTCCTCATGGGGATTAGGAAAGATGCGGGATCGTTGAAATGTTGAATCCAATAAGTGGAAAATATCAAGTACACAATATTGAAAGGGAAATACAAAGATCGAAATATTAGTACTTTTTATATATTATCAATGTTTTAATTTGAATAAAAATATTATATAATATAACGTAAATTATTTTATAATTAAATATTATTTGTTTCGATGTTATGTATTTTGTACTACATGAATTGTAAGAAATTAATTTAACCAATGGAATGGTATAGTCGTCAACGAACTGTCTTCATAACTGCATTGTCTGCATATTACAGCACTTTCTGATAACACTATACAATTCATGTCTTAACAACACCCTTGCCACCAAAATTAACAATATCAATATAGAAGACATTAATTGTTATGATGAAAACATGTTTATATTATAAATATTATTTTAAAAATATAATACAGAAATAAAATTTTATATTTTTATTTATATGTATGTTTAATATACGATAAACAGACGTCTTGTTTGCTCATACGTCCATGTTAAATTACAATATAAGGAAGCGGAAAGAAGACTCAGAGTGTCTACTCGTTAACCGGAAATTGAATCGAGTGTACTGTCCAGTTTACAATTCGCTATTTTATTGGATATCTGCAGGAAAATAGCACATCGTTGTCGACATGAATCGATGCTAAATTGCTTTCAGATGCATTTATGAACCATCAATTCTAATGCATTCGAAAATCGGATAACCGAAAACCGAACATTTATCGAATTAACGTATCGAATTTAAATTAAAATGTTTTTTTTTTACACCTTTTAAAATATTTTTGTTTGCACAAGTGGATCCGTGTGCAGATTCGTACACGGATGTAACGTGTACCATATGTTAAATCATTAGAAGTACATTTTTTTATTATATATTTATCAGATTTTTGTTAATTCCTAAATTAACGAAATTTCGATTAATTTAAATGATGATTATAGAAAAAAATATTGATATTTAAAATCGTATATAAAAAAAATTGATAAAATGTATTGTTTTGTTGCATAAAAATCATGCAGGCGAAAAATATGGTTAGAGGAAATTGAAGCAGAATTAAATCGACAATACTGAAATATTTTACATTAAATTATATAGTAATAAGTAGAATTTCGGTATGACAAGGATCTATATTTTGAGTTGTAAAGATAATTTAATTGTGAAAATAATGTAGTATTTGACGAAAAAAAAATGTTACACCACCACCTCCTACAGGTGCTAGTATTATATATATATATATATATATATATATATATATATATATATATATATATATGATATAAATATTTGAGTTTGCACGAGTTGAATAGAGAACGTTGAATAAACTGTATGGTGAATTTCTTGGTCAACCGACATAAGGGGTAAGGTATTTTGGACCCATTAAAACCACCGGTCAACCCGACCCCTCACGGGTCCAAACTCCGGGGGTAATTGGGCTTTACATCATACTTGGACACGGGGAATAACTCGCATGTCGAGAATGTTGAATTTGTTTACGTGTACGTGTACGTGCGCACACATATCGCTGCGTGCACGCGTGTACACGTACACGCGAACGCGCTGAAGCACGTAAACGTTTGCGTTTTTAGACCCATATAAAACCGTAATGCGCTATATTTTTCTTGAGGGTATAATTGAATCTTTTAATTGCCCTTTTTACACTGTTATATATATATATATATATATATATATATATATATATATATATATATATTTATATATATTTTATTTTCAAGGTGAATTACGTTATAAAGTCGGGATACGTTTACGTCGTATATGTCTTCTATAATCAATAATAATACTTTTTTTTTGGTAAATTATAAATCTATTATAATGATAGTCAACCATTTGCTTTCCATGTACCAATGAAGACTATCAAAATATCAATTCAAATTTATAGTTTAGATCTTTTAAATATCTCGCATTATGACAACTCCTTTTAAACTTTTAAATACAAACCAACGTTTCTAAAATGTATTATAATTATATCATTTCTGAAGTACAAATGTTAGCCACCCCTAGTCTACTGTAAAAAATTTATAATTTTTGATATTATAAAATTCTTAAAAAGATGATTTTATTTTTTTTTATAATATTTGAATAAAATAATATCATATTTTTCACGTTTGATTTTATAATTTATTGATAAATTAAGATATCAATATTAAACAGACACAAAAATATGGCTACATATTTAAAATACTAATTTTTTTAGTATTAGAAGCGTTTCTAGTTGTAAAATCTATTGTTGTCAAAAGTTATACTTAAATTTAATGTTAACTAATATATTTTGAATAATATAAATGTTTTTTTATAAATTATTACTTTCAATATAATATTTTTCATAACTTACTATTGTTTAATTAAAAAAATATATTTTTGCTATAAATCAACTAATGCTATAATTTTTTTAAATTAACTTTTTATATATTTCATTATATTAAAAACATAACCATAGTCCAATATAAAAATTTAATAAAGGAAAAACTGAGTTAGTACCCCTTTTGTTTTTTCGTTGCTTTAATAATGAAAACACTCTTTTTTTTTTTATCACACAAAACTAATCCCGCTCGTGTACGTCCGAAATTATATCGGCGAGCCAAAGTCATAGTTAATTTAGTGGTCATTGTGCAGGGAAACGCACCCGTGCCGATATTAAATTAACATTTGTACGCACACTAGACCAATAACTTTGGCGAATATGTCAAGAGTTGTGGTCAACTTTGTGGACCAAAGTGCACGTTTGGACCGCCGTAGATTGCTCTCGAGACACCCTACTGAATTTACGCGCATCCGGAAAATTCCCGAACATTTCCTTTCTGAAAAAAAAAAAGAAACAATAAAAATAAATAAAAGATATACGTTTTTCAAATCTCAACGCTATCTAATCAAATATTAAAACTATAGAATAATATTATTGAATATATTCGAATTTGATATATTTTGCGATGAATGCACTCAAAAATGCATTCGTCGTTTTTACGTGCGATAAGAAAATCTGCACACGTCGTTTTTCGCTTCTATTTCCACTTTTCTACTACGTGTTTTTTGTTTTCGTTTTCGGCTCCATTTTGGCACTATCGTTATTTTTTTCCTCCTCGCTTGTTTTCCATTCGTATTCGATAAAATTTGTTGTTCGAAGAAAGCAATGATCGCGTCGAAAAAGCGAACGTGATGCGAATAAAGGCGATGTCGAGCCTACATACATTTTTCCTATATTGAGTATATGCGCAAAAAAAAAACTGTTACGCAATCACGGTGAAAATATTATGATTTATGTTGAATACAATTCATATCAATATATATATATAAATATATATATATATAATATATTCACATATTTTAAGCGAAAATTGCTTCTGTTTATTCTATTAAAGTCCATATAAATAATATACTAGTAGTGATGTATAAATTTGCACGGATATATTTTGCCTATATGAGGGATGTTCATTAAAATTTAGTCGGTTTGGAATTACATATTAATTAGTGAACTTGTGCAAACAAGGATTAATTTATACTTGATCGATCTTTATACGTATATATATATATATATATATATATATATATGCTTTAAAATTAATATTTTAAGATGAGTATATATTTTTTTCGTCGTTGTATTTATTTTATTTTATTCAGGTTACGTATTCGGCTCGTCTTCATAATATGATAAAGCCGTACAAGCTAATGGGTACTCGTATAAGATAATGGATATTAGATATGTTTACTTATACTTTTACGGATGGCACATATGGAAAGGTTTATATTTTTCTTCGTGCCTCGTTATTGTAGCGGTGTCGCCGGCGAAAGTTCCACTACGGTGGCATAAAAATGAAGAGACTCATTCTTGTGCTATATAGTAGATTTTGTACGTTTGCACCGAAATCGGCGAATGTGTTTTTTTTTTTTTTTTCGGAAAATGTCAACAAAATTGATTCCGAAATCACGTTCATGACTATATTAGTAATATAAATGGAATCGAATTAGAGCAATGCTAAAAATAATACGATTAAATAATTGATATGGTATCGAATATATGATACATAGCATAAAATTATTAATAAAAAAGTTTAAAGGTTAAAAAAATTGATTTAAAATTTTATATCGATTTAATTAAACATTGAAGTCTAATTAGAGACTTATTCATTTTTTTCTTTAACCCTCATTCTGTGCTGTCTATTCATATTTTTTAATATCCTTTTTTCTATTTTTTTTTAAATTTTAACAATGATATATTTCTGTATTTAGAGACTTTTATTTTATTTTTTTAATATTTACATGATAATCTTTCAGGATATATAAACTCTATTATTGGCTAATACTTATGAATTTGATATAATTCAGAGTATTATTCCATATTACAAACTTTATTATTGATTGGGTTTATTTTTTTTAATTCCAAAGATATTTTATGTATATTTTATGCTTACCTTAAATTAATTAAATATTAAATAAAGAATAAGTAAGTCTATTATATGCAAGAATATAAACTTGTTCAAATTTCGTGTTGTTAATTTATGATTGTTACAAAATCGAATTACTTGATAATTAACAAACTTTCAATCATTATTTTTTTTGAAAAAATTATATTATATAATACAATATTTTTATTTTAATTGAATTTTTTTTTAAACTTTGTTTAATTATAAATATGATTATAATATTAATTAAAAATATATTTGAACAAAATTTTATATATTTTATCATTCGATTAACATAAAAATAAAATCTTGAAGCTTTACAAACGATAGTCTATCGGCAGTATATACTTTGTGATAAAGAATAAGCAATGGAAATATTGTCGATTGCCATTTCGTATTCAGGCGGAAACGTTGCGACACCTTAAAGATGACACGGAGATTTCCCAAAATGATTTATTCGAAATGTTTTCAAAAATCGGTCACCAAAAACCGGTTCTTACCAAAAAAACCAACACCATTACAACATCGTCGCTTACAAGTGAAGCTTTCCCTTTGCCGTTGCCGTAGCACTGAAGATAACCAACATCGACTAGCTTTTCCAAATTTATGAACGCTTTCGTGAGTTCTGTTGCCTATGGCAAAAACTTGTTCAATTTTAAGGGTATTTTGTGCGACTGAACGATAAGGAAAGGTCAACAAAATTCGATACTCAAACACGCGTAAGTTTTATTATGTAATTTATTAAAAAAAGAACATTAGTCATCATTATTATTAAAGATAATTACAGTGACACAACGGTAATATATCGAATTTACTTTTGAATCAAAAATTATAAATAGATTTTGATTTCGGCTTTGGAAAAAATATATTAAAATTATACGAGTTTAATACGATGTTTAAAGTATATTTAACATAAGAAAATATAGAATAACTTAAGTTGGATGTTGCAAATAAAACGTAATCGTTGCAAGATTTTTCGAAACACACTTTGTTGATTTAAATATATATACAATTTTATTGTTGGTTTTTCACGTTATGTAGTTTAGTTTACTTTTATTGGAGTCTGAAGTGAGCTCGAATTTGCTGCTATGAAATATAAATGTTTCTATCTATTGTTAGAATCTCGGTGCAAAAATTTAAATGTCTGTAATAAAACGGACGCTAACTTTTTATTATTTAAAATTTCGAATATTTTTAGATATAATAAGCAAAATTCGGAAAGTCAACCTTTTCATATTTAAATAATTATGCATTTTTATGTTTACACTTCCTATAGTTAAAATTATATGAAATACATAAATTCATTAAAATTTTTATAAATAGCATATCTTTATTTTTATTATATTTACAAAAAAAGATGTTATATGTTAATGTTTTCTAAATAATAATACAATTTTTGAAAATTAATTATCGATAATGGTACGTAATACTGTTATATAAAGATTTATAAGTTTATTTCTTTTATATAAAAATAAGAATAGGAAAAAGTCAATTAGTTTTATTTAGAATTGAGATATTAAACATGAAAATTTTTGATGTGTAAAACATTAAATATATATATATATATATATATATATATATATATATATTTACATGAATGCAAATCAAATGACTCTTGTCGAACATTTGTTTGAAATTACACGAATTTAAATAATTTAAAAAGTCAAATTTTACAGAATGAAAATATATTAAATGAATTGTATGAAATGCTAAAAACTTATTTTAAAATTATTGTAATTTAAAAAGTAAAATTTATTAAAAGATAAAAAAGTTCCGAGATGTATTGAATTATGAAATAATTACCGGATATTAATGAGGCGAAAGAAACGTTTTATTTAACCATCGAACATTAATTATACATCCTCTCGATATAGACACAAGAAGCATACGAAGAGTAGTCTTAGAAATAATAATAAAAAAATGCACAATTTGAAATCGGTGCAAAAGAAAAATGCGGCACAATTGAATGCGACGCAAGCAAGATATAGAAGACGAGCGGTTCCGGTTCGCGGATGCGATTACTTTGTTTCATCCGGGAAAATTTTTCCGAGTCGCTCGTAGCTTTTCTTACACTTTTCGACTGAAAATAGAATTGTCTGTCTGCGACTCGTTTCAAGTTTATTTGAACCGATGAACTGCCAAGCGGGGCGTATTAAGCCGTTGTCGCCGCCACCTTTCATATCGTCGATTATACTCGAGAACGGATATATTTATTCAACGCTTTTCATTCTAATGGACGATATTTAAAGTGTAATTGTGATATTAAAAAACTATTCATTGATACATATTAATTATTTTAAAATGAAAATTCTTGATCGTCTTCAGATGCTCATGATATAATAAATTAAGTATACTCAGTTACCAAATGTAGATATATATATATATATATATATATATATATATCGTAAATTTAGAATTTTTAAAATAAATTTAAAAATACATTTTCATTAGTCTATTTTACTATAAAAATTCTATATTAAAATACTGATTCATAGTTATTCATAAAGAAATGCCAAAAAGCTCATTACAATAATCGTCATTGTGCTTTTCTTTGTCCAAATGAAAATTTTTCGTCGTCGACGTCGATTTTTCCGGCTATCGACCCCTAGCATTTTTCTTTATCCCTACTTGAAGGTATTATCGTTTTAGTTTGTCTCTTGAGATTCTTGTGCCTTTTCTTATTCTGCTCGTAATCCATTCTGATAGCATAGTATCGGTTAATTTACAGACTTTCGAATGCTAGAGAACATCCGTTCTTTTAGAATTTCCACGTGCGCGATAATCTTTTAATTTTACTTAATTTCATTATTATTTTAATCTTTATATTTATACATATTAATAATATAGTATATTTCAACAGTATGAAATATATAAATTATATATTAAAAATCGATATATTGTATATTGAAAATTTAAATATATATATATATATATATATATATATATATATATATATATATATATATATATATATATATATTAATTCAGTTTTTATGATCGAATAATATTCATATTAAATTATATTTTATATTTTTGTATGACTATTGTTTTCTATTATTATATTTACAATTTTTGTAGCGTCGTTCCATTGAAAATCGAGGAAGAGGGAAAAAGAAAAAGGAAAACTATTAGCATGTAAATTATACGCATTTCGAAACGGGATAACAAAATGGTCACTAATAATATTCCTTTTGGGGAAAATCAGAGAGACAATTACAGAAAACCGCTTAGTCACCAACGGCATCGGATAGCCGTTTTTCGAGTGAAGAGTTTGAGGGGTTGAAAGAGCTTTTCTCGGGGATAACCGGGCGTTTAGGGTTAAATATCTTTAGATAGAGGCGGATAGGTGTTTTCTTTTGCCGAGATTTTTCTTTTTTTTTCTTATGCTATGGCGTTTTTCAAACTGCGCATTTTTTTGTGATTTATTATATTAATGCAATATATAAAGCTAGATTTGTTTATGACAAGAATATTTTGTTTTGTTGAATAATATTAATTTTTAATAATTTACAATATTAGTTAATGATAATAATTTTAAAAGTAATGGAATATTATTATTTTTCAAATTTTTATTATATAATAGTTTCAATATATATTTTTTATATTTAAAAATAATCTAATTAATTTTTATAAATTTTAAAACGTTGATGTGTAAATGCATTGCCGAAAACAATCTTTTCAATATAGAAAGGTTAGAGATTAAAACTAAATTATTTTATCTCGATATATGTGACAATTTTATCTAATAATGTTAATCAAAATTAAATATATTTGATAAAAAAATATAAGGTATAAAAAATTGTAATAAGTATTATATACATGTGAAGTGAGTTTAATTCCGATGAAATCATTTATAAAAATGAATGAATAAAATAATAACCTTAAGCTAACAGTATTCTATGCTTGAAAAGTTTGAAAACATCTGTCTTAAAGGTTCCCGGCCGAGTAAATAACCGGCGATTACGATGGCTTTCAGTAGAAAACCTGCGATGCTATTACGCGAGATTACACATTTTTATCAATGGCACTCGAACAAAAGGTGCGCGATCGCTCGTCTTTCTGCGATTCGAAGGGCTTCCCCCCTTTATTTTTTTTTGACGGGAATTACAATAATGGACACGTGTATAAGAAACGGGAAATAAACGGGACAAAAGGGAAAACAGGATATCGATTGTCGAAAAAGAAAACGATCGTACGATTTCAATGGAAAACGTTATTTTTTTCTCGATTTTTCAATGAAAGGGATGAATTTTTAGATTATTTAAATAATGAAAAATTTTAAGATTTTGTTTTGCTGGCGTTATGTCAAAACGAAATACATTTTTCAGGTACAGAATATCTTGAATTATAAATTGCTTCGTATATTTTTAACGAATACAAAAATATGAGCACAAAATTTTATTCGTTTCAAGCTCGCTTTCCATACCAAATTTTATTTATAAATTTCTATAAATAAATCTGAAAATTCTGATTTATTTTTATCGATATAAGTATGATTTTATTAATCTATTTTTATTTTTTTATTCTAGGAAACAAAAATAAATTCGAATTTATTTATTTCTTTTATTTTTGTACGTTGTACAACGTATAGATGATTTTTATAAATAAGAAAGTTGTTTAAAATAAAGATTTTTTTATAAAATAAAAAATATTATATAATCACAAAAATATTAAAAAATATATCAAAAATCAATTGTATACTTTCTCTAATAAATTTTAATTTATCAGTGAATAAAAATTAAAAACGATATTCAGATTAAATTATGCACTCGCTCATTTTCAATGATGATTTATTTGTTTATTTATTTTTAATTAAAAACGCGTCGATTGATCCTCGTCCGAATAATGCAAAAGTCGAATTTTTCAGTATCGGAAAATTTCGATTTTCACTTTCCGGAAACGGGTCGGAGGCAGTTTCGCTTTCGTCGACCGATTCGCCGATTTGCTGTGACCATGCGTCAAGCGAGCGTGACACTTTTACTGCTCTGCCGAGACGATCGTAAATTTTTCACAGTTCAAAATAAAAATAAAAAATATATATGTATATATATATATATATATATATAAATACATATATAAAGAGCGAAAGAGAAAAAGAAGAAGACAAAAAAAAAACGAAGGGAAAATCGCATGAAAATGCGAGGAAAAAACGAAAAAGACAAAGCGCGAGGAAAAAATAAAATAAAAATAAGTCTAACAAAAGACAACGAGCCGATAAAACCGTTTTTCCGAGAGCCTTCGCTGTATTGTTTCTCGCCGTTATATTTTTACTATTATATCATAAGGCGTATCGCACTACTGGGAGTCCTTAAATTTTTTTGCATATAAGTACGGTATAACAATAGTCACAAATTTTCGACCCGAATATATACCGTATATTCCGAGTTTCAATATAAACTTTTGAAATTGTATTCTCTTTTATTTTAAATCATATTTTGTTAGAACATAAGTAAAATTTTGATTTTATATATGAGAAAAAGAAAATCGATTATACATGGATTCCACTTATATAATTTATGTATATTTTTAACAAATATATATAATTGTTTTAAAATTCTACATCATATAATGACTCTAATTCACAAAGTGTAACTTTCAAAGATAAATCTTTTCTAGTGAAAAAATGTCCTTTAAATTTTCTACTTCAGCTTTATATAATACTATATACCTAAAAAAAAATTATATTTTTTTTTGTATTGCACTTAATAATATTTTAGATTTTAAAGTACTCTTTAATCGGGCAATGTTTAACTTTTCTATTTACATATTTAATTTATACGTATTTGAATATTTACTAAGTTACGTGTTAGAGAGAACATCATGCAAATTATAAAAAAATAAGTTTGAATATATTTAAAGACAAAAATAGGAAAAATGATATATCGTATTAGTTTATAAAATATCATTTGGTTTTAAATATATTTAAAAATTTTGATGAAAATTGAAGATATAATTACAAAAAATACGAAGCAATGATTTAATTAAATTTACGTTTAGAAACAATATAATTATTTTATTCCTATTGTAAAAATATCTTTGAATAATGTGATTCAATTTGTTTAAATATATATATCTAAATTTATTTTTACAATTATCATAATTTAATATTTATTTTATTATTTATTATTTTACATGTATATATATAGCGTAATTATGAACGATTCGCTATACGCGACGTCGCCTCCTTGACGGCGGCGAAAGTGTTAAATAAAATAAAGCAGAGCGAAACGAAAGTGAAGTGTCGTTTTCATATCGGACGTCGTAAGGTGACGTTATTCCGAGGGAATGAATAAGGTAACGACGCAATTTTGAAGCTCGTAAGGAAGCACCTTTCGACGTATCTTCGTATAAAGGGTCGTTTCGCTTCTTTTTTTTCCTTTCATCTCATGCTTTTTGCTATTGCTGTCGTCGGCTGACTTTTCGTTGGCTCGACATACGGATATTTTATCGACGATATCGTTAGTTATGCTGAAGCCTTATGAACTTTTTACAAATGTTTATTTTATTTTATTTTATTAAAATATTATAAATAAATACATAAATATTAAAACAAGAATTATGAAACATACACGATTATATATGAGAAAGTTTTGATATTATAACAATGATTCGATCTAGAAGAATTTATATATATGGTAGATACAACAATAGAATGATAATATAATAAAAATAAAATTTCATTTATATATTAAAAAATAATCTTGTTAAATTTGATGCTTTCAGATTTCATGTAAAACGAATTCGTGCGAGAAAATAAAATAGATGAAATTATTCTCAATTTTATAAAATTAAAATTTTTATGTAAATAGAAAACTTTGAGTTTCAGCCAATGAAATAGAATTTATTCAACGAAATGAAAATAAAAAAAGTTGACGCTATATATATATATATATATATATATATATATATATATAAATTGTTTCAGAGCAATTTAGCAAATGCATCTTTAGGTAATATCTAGTAATGTAGAGTTTACTCGTCGGTAAAACTTGCTCCGATTTTCAAAAGTATTATATAATAATGTAAGAAAGAATTTTCCGTCGACACACTTGTGCGGTTTTTAACCTGATTTGGAATTTATTTCCGTCATAATAAACGCTGTGCGAGCCGATTGAAACTTTCCACCGAATAAATATTACTTTAGTTTTGAATTGCAGAGTTGTGCTACGACGTAGAGATAATGTCGTAGTCGGAATTCGACTTATTCTATTATATAATCGAGACTTCCTTTAACTAGAGATTTTCAAAAGTTTTCATTATATATTAATAATAATATTTTTTTTAATTAAAAAAAAATATATAAATAATTTTTATTGAGATTTTTTTGTGTTCATTGTGGATAATATAAAATTAAAATATAAAAATGCATTCAATTGATTATATATAGTTGGAGGTGTACTGGTTTGCTTTATTTGATAATTTAAAAGGACGGAATGTTTCCACGAGCCAAGTTCGTCGTCTCACAATAAGATATGGAAGATAACTATGACAATGAACCCAAAAAAAAAAAAACTATAGCAGAGATAAACCGTCTCTTTTATATATAAAATTTAGTTATTTAGATTAACATTAATGAATTCAAATATGGAGAAAACTTCTTCTAAATATCTGATTATTTTTAATTTTTTAATATATTCACTTTCATAATGTAAAGTTAGTTAAAAAATATATACATTATAATATCAATTCAGAAATTAGGTCGTTTATTACATTAAAAATAGATGTTTGTTTCTATCATATTTTTGTTTCGGCTTTTTTATACTTCACCATTTTTTTTTATTTCTTTATACGTTTTATTTTATAAAGAACAATCCATGGCTTATCAAAACTAAGCCAGTGAGAAGGCCAAAGAGAGTCGAAAAAAAGATAAAATTTTGTCCCTTTCGCTTGCTTGAATGCTGTCACTTTAAATTTACTCATGAATCAAAAAGTTTATACTAAATAAACGTATTTGAAATAAAAAGCTACTATAAAGATATATATTTAAAAATATAGTAGCTACCATGTATATACTAAAAAAATATCATATATATGCAAATAGTAATGCAAGAACCATGATTTATTGCTAATATTATTGAAATCGAACTAATATAAATATTATTACGTTTATTTAGAATTTTGTGTTATAAAAATTTCATATAAATAAAATCCAAAAACTTCATCGTTTCAAGTAAAACATGCTTTCACTGAATAAGTTCTTTCAGCAATGTTCGAAGGATGCTGTGAAAAATTGCAAACGACGTCTGAAACCGAATTCACTTCACGGGTCGTTTTATACGTTTCACCGTTAACTAAATAGAATAATAATAATAATAATGAAAACTAGCATTGAAAATATCGACGGAATTTTCCGCCGGTGACTTTTTTTTTCTACTTATTTCCAGCACCGCATCGGAAATTCTTCGGGAGTTTTGCTTCAGTGTAAATATTTTGCGCGACGCTTCAGCTGAAAATCTCGAGTCGACAGTACTTTCGGAATCAAACGCTCCCATTTTATGTACACAAAACAAAGTGATTCCACGTGGATAAACACGCACGTACGCACGCACTTACGCACGCACGCACGCACACACGTATCCTTAATGAAAATTCCTCTTCATAAGGATTAATGAGACGACGAAAGCCTCGAGGCACCCGAGGGTGGATGCTTTTGCCCTCAAAAGCGACTCGCAAGAATTTTGTTGCCACGCAGCAGACCAAAAACGCGTCGCACAGATTGTTCAGAAATTCTTAGCATTGCCGTCGTCGACATTTTCATGCGAAATTTCATTTTCAGCGCAAAAGGAACCTTTGCACGTTTCGTCGCTTCTATGTGTTCCCTTCTTTTAGAGTTGTTTTATTTAAAAAAATATATTCATATTAATGAGATTTATAATTAAAAACGATATCTTTGATTATTAATCCTTATATAATTAGCGCTATTAAAATTACAATAAAAATAATTATTTTTTTCTGAAATACATACATTCAGATATTTAAAATGCTTAATTAGTATATTTCAATACGCAGTGTTTATCATAACATATTTATTAATATTTTGAAAAGAGTGCATATTGAAGTACATTTCGATATTTTTTCTAGGATTTAAAATCTATAAATATTTAATTTTTATTTTAAATTCATTTCCTTATAATATTAACAAATATTAAATTGTTGAATACAAATCATAAATTAAAAAAGTTTACGAATAACTGAAGTAAATGAATAATTATTTTCTCATACTTATCAATTCAATATTTGATAAATGTAAAAGAATTGTATTCTTATAAAAAATTGAAATATTGAATAAATCATTAAATATATTGATAAAAAAATAATACATATAGTTTTATTTTCATATTAAAAAAAATATTACACATAGAAATAAATCTTTAAATAATGAAAATTCTCAATAATACAACAGCGACTTTTATATATATAAAAAAATATATATATATATATATATAAATTAAAATATCGATATTCAGAATGAAATATCAAAAATCAACACCTTGACATAATATAAGATTTAATTTATATGAACTTACACGTTCATACTTCTATATTTCTACACGTAATCTTTTAAGGGGCTGGTTTGGGTTTATTACAATACATTTATGTTAGCAACACGATGATTCTACATAATATACCATTAACGCCTGCGTAATGAATGCGTTTTAGGGGCACGTTAGTTTTAATATATTGTATTAAATGATATAATACAATATAAACGTGTAATGATGAACTTGTTGCCGCAGGATAATTAATTTGACTCGAAATATAATGAATTATTTAGAAATATATATATATATATATATATATATATATATATATATATATATATATATATATATATATATATATATATATATATATATATATATATTTAAATATAAATATATGTAATTAATATCTATGCAACGATTACTTTTGATCGTTATATATCGTATCGTAACGAATGATAAATTTAATTAATAACGTCGGCTATTTGTGTGTTTGTGTTGGCGCGCTTTATCATAATTAAATTCGTTTAAAATCTATTTAGAATTAATTGGATTTTAAAGTAAATGTACTGTGTAACGATCAATTGTGTACACTGTAAACATAATTCATGTGATATATATATATATATATATATATATATATATATATATATATATATATATATATATACATGAATACATAATTGTGTTACTGTAATTGTATGACTGATATAATATAGTTTGTTAGGCGGAGATTCTCAAACGTTCTTTACATTTACAATGCAATCATCGATTTAAAATTTTTATAATATTGTATAAAAATATAGATGCAAATGTGTTTTTCATCATTATATAATTTGAATTATACAACAAAAGACATATTTATTTTTCATATTTTATAACACTTCAAAAATATCATAATTTTATAATCATAACAGGATTATCATTTTTCTGCCATTTTATGCTCTTATAATTTTAGTAATAATATTAATCAAACATTACGTTTATAATATATTCAAATAATATTACGAATTGAATGTTCGTGATCTGTTCATTCATTGGTAAACGAATTTAATAAACCGTATATCTAACACAAATATTGCTATGAATAAATGTAATTAAACATAATAAATATTCGACATAACTATTTATATATATGTATGCATAATATGTAATAAGAGAAAATTGATTTTCTAAACGTTTATATATTTCAAATCAAACTTCGCCGTCAGAAATTTAACGCTCAAACGACATCAAATCCCGAAGGAGTATTCGTGTTAACGCGAACGGATTTCTAACAAACACATATTATCCTAACAATCAAATGCATCACGCTTAATCCACATGGATTATACAGATCCATTGTGCTGTAAAACGGGAAAACGGGACGTTCCAGCAATTAGTGAACAAACATTGAGACCGCCGACGGTGTCCTGCAATAGCAGTATTGAAATAGAATTAGACGAATAAAAACGAAAAATAAAAGGAATACTAATCAGTCATAAAAAAAATGCACTAATGAGATCGTTTTTTTTATTATAAATTAATCTTTTATATTTTTAATGAGATACGAACGATTCGATAATTGAAATATTAAAAAAAAATGGAGTAACTTTAATGCATATTCATCGGCTATTGTGCGAAATTTAATAATGATTTTATCGCGGCATAGCAAAAAGTTAATAGTCGTATAAATTCGGGCGCCCCGTGAAAATTCGGAAATGGAAAAAGTGACTGGATAAAATTGAATTTGTTCGAATCTTTCGTAATTAAAGGGAAGTTTTCAAGCTAGTTGACGTGACGTTAGCGTCACGCTGGCGTCAGCTAATCGAATAGTTTTCCACATAGTTTTCCCTTTTGAGAAACTTTCTCGATTATCGTTGACGATAACATACCATTCATTCTATGTAACGACATCGTTCTATGTTTTGTTGCTTCTCCCCCACCGCCTTCTCCACCTTCTCCTCGTCGTCCCGTTTCCCTTCGTTGAAGTTTTCCCTTTAATTTTTCCTTTCTGCTTATATTTTTTTTTGAAAAATGGACTGCTATTAACGGGAACACTTTCAGCTTGATGCATGTTTTTTAAGCTCCAAAGTCAGTCAGTTATGGTTGTTGCTGATAAAGCGAACCTCTGTTATAGGGCGTGTCGAGGAATATTAATGGCATCAAGTAGGAAACGATGTAAAGAAAAGTTTTTGTGTCGCCCACATTCCCCAAAAGCCTTCTCCCCTTTATCCTCTTACTCCGTGTTTGACCATCCCTTTAATATAAAAATATAAAGATGTGACCCTGTAAACACTCGACGAGAAATTGCTCTTCCGGACCGTGTTTATTGTATACACAATGTTGTCACCTAAAGACGATGATTAATGCAATTTCACTGTAAAATTGTTTATTTCAATGTATTAAACTTGTATCAAATCTTTTATAAATCTCATATTTTATTAAAAAAAAAAATACTGACGTATATTCGTATAATTTATGGAAAATAATCACAATTAAATATTATACACAAATTTTGAAATAAATACTTTTATGCATAATAAATAACATTCAATCATTATTATAAATTTCAATTGTTTTTATATTAATAATATAATATTACAATGATAATTAATATTTATAATTTATTTATGGTTTTCACAAATATTTCTCTTTTTTATTGTAATAAATTCGATTTTAATAAAATCACACTAAATAATCTCAATAAATTTATAAGATATAAAATTCTAAGATGTACACACAGCACGATATCGTTATAATAAATTGAGTTCACTTTTAATTCCAAATATCGACCTCACATTGTAGAAAAATACAAAGCGTTATACTTAAATTTATAGTAATTGGATTAAAGCTGTGAATTGTAATTTTTTTCCATCTCTTTTATTTTGTATTCGATGAACAAGCGATCTTAGACTATGGTTTAGTTTACCTTAGCATAAAACTATCCCATATATGCAATGTCTGTTAGTGTATTTCCATATATAAATGTATGTAGTTGTGTATTGCATACGTATATATATATATATATATATATATATATATATATATATATTTGTACGCAGTGTGTGGGTTTCTGCGGAACGGTAACTGGTGAGGGAATTCAGCATTAAAACGAAGATAAAACTATTTCGTTCTTGGTTTACGTTAATGGGATTCTTTGTGTGTAGTTTCAGGGGACAATGGTCGAGCTGGTGGAGCTCCCTGGGACTCCAGGACACACGGTTCGTTAACCTTATTGTCGCATAAATATCCAAATAAAGTAGCCCTCCGGAATCCGATAGTGCTACAATAGTCATTAAGGTTCCTTCGCCTGGAAATACTCAAACCACAGACCAACCGAACCGAGGCGTCATCTTTTGTTCCCAACATTTTCATTGATTAAAAACACTACGACTTCTTTTTGTGTCCTCTCACTCTCATTCCGATTTCACATCCTCTACGGTTGGACTATTCTTTTTATCTCCTTTGTGTAACTATTTCAAGGTTATGTAAACTTAGATTTTAATAAAAATTATTATATAAATATGTAACATATGAAGAAATATTAAATATGGACTATTTTTCCAATATTGTATATTACGAACAATATGATTGATTAAATTTAGAGTGCGGTTCGTGTTCAAAACTCGATGTCGGTTAATTTAAATCTGGTGAGAAACGTTTTCAAGTCAGTTAACTCGAAATAGTTAATGAGACGTGTAGTTTGACGGTATGGTATACATATATACTTAAATTCGGGGTAGTCTCATTAATTAAGTTCTTACGTGTTCACCGTATTAAAGTTTTCACGGAGAAACTTTCACTTTGAGAGCATACTCGTTCTAGTATGCGAGTGTTCTCGAGAAAATTCTGGATCGAAGTAAAAATAATTTTATTGTAAAATAATTTATGGTTCAGCATCTTTGAGTGACGTTCGCCACACACCCGTTTTAATAGTGGTTAAAGGCTATAAATATAATTAACACACGCCACGTGACAACATTAATGTTAGTTTAAGGACAATTAATCGAAAGTGTTAATTAAGTTTCAGGCTCGGTGAGGAGGTCGAGGCGCGTGTCTTGACATAAAATATAATTAAAATAATTTAAGGTCATCAAAAGGCGTAATAAGAGGAGACACTCTTCTTTTATGGGCACAGGTCCGTGTCGGGGGACAATTAACAATTATCATTAACATTCATTAGGACATTCCTAATTCTGGTGAAAGCGAAACGAAACGAAACGAACCGCCCTTCCCCGTCCGCCAGGATTTTCCGCCGTTCGAATGGAAATGTTCAGAAAATTCTCTTTCGCCGACAAAAATTAAAAGAAATTGACGCATTTAAAACGACGCCTGTTAACAATTAGACAAAAGTGAAAAAGAGAACGGGAAGCGGTAAGTACGAAATGAATTCAATTTAACGCTATACTTTACGCGGAAGAATAATTTAATTTTGATTTCGACGATAATCGCATTATATCTGTTACGATTTTAATTGAATAACTATCGATGTTAATTAGGCGAAAGCCGAGCAATAATAAAAAAAAGGTAGGCCCGCTCGAACAGGGATTTGAACCCTGGACCCTTGGATTAAAAGTCCAATGCTCTACCGACTGAGCTATTCGAGCATATGATATGGCCGTTTATTTATTTTTAAGTTACTTTTATAACTATTTATTTATAATTATAATTTATTTATATCATCATTATTTTATATTATATATATATATATATATATATATATATATATATATATATATATATATATATATATATTATTATTATATAAATTTTCACGATAAAACTTTTTATTTAACAAATCGGTTCGCTTTTCCAGTTATCGTATAAGCGTTTTTCAAGAAAACTTAATCATAGTTTATGGAAATTTCAACGATGTTGTTCATAAGAGCAAGCGCAGTGGTTATCTTTGATAGAGGGAATTGATCGAGAAAATTGCGAGTAAAACTTTGGGAAAATTGAGCAACGTAATTACTATCTATCGGCAACAAAACACTTCAAACAGATCACTGGAAATTTTTATCAATTACCATATTAATTTTATTTTTTTTACCAAAGCGAATTCATATCAATATTTTTAATTCTTTATATATATATATATATATATATATATATATATATATATATATATATATATATATATATATATATATATTATTTTTCATCGTTAATATTATATAAAATTGGATCGTATTTAGTTTTTAATTTTTATAATTCAAAATATATAAATACATAGACAGATATATTTATTATAGTAGTAGTTGAATATCCAAGTTTTACGTTTCTCCACAGGATATAAACGACCTGCTGCGAGCGTCGAACCATTAAGTTGATACTAAAATATATCATGATACATTTATATATCAACCATCCGATGCAGTAAATTAATATTTAGTTATTCAAACTATCCTTATGCCTAAAGATGCATTAAAAATTAAAAAAAATATATTAAAATTTTATTATTATGATTTTTATTTATATATAATATATGGTATAGTACATGTAGGATTGTGATAAGGATATTTCGTTGTAGTGATTTGTTTGTATTCGATATGCTGTCTTGGACTTCGAACTCTATATCGAATCGGAAATCATTTATATCCGTCGAAAAATTTCCTCGATAATACATATACCATATAAGCTTTTATATATTTGCAAGCTTCGATATATTTCACATAGTTTTCCATTAAATATATGTACAATATAATTAATTGTACATTTTATAATGTATACAATTTATTGGAAACGAATATTATACTTTTGTTTTCTCATTTTCCATTGTAATATTATAAATAAAAAAGCAAAAAAAATAATGTTAAATAAAAATCGTGTATAATATATATATATATATATATATATATATATATATATATATATATATATATATATATATATATATATATATATATATATATATAAGGACATCGTTGTGAAAATTCATCGGTGTCATGATACGTGTTCTGCATCCCTCGAACCAATGCGCTTATATTCAACACGGAATACCTTGTGGAAAACGCTCTTTGTACGATGAAAATTCTTCACGAATTCGATGCAATTTTACTTTTATACACTCGTATAAATCGCTTTTTCTCAGTTTCCAACTAGAATTCAAGAGATTTTCCGGACTTTTATCGAAATTCTGAGTTCAACTTTTATTTTGGACTTTTTGATCTTTTTATCGCGGACGCCGCATCAAGATTTTCAATTTTGAAGATAAATAGATTTTACTAAAATATATTAAAATAAAAAAATATCGTATTTTTCACATTGACTTTTATTTAAATATATAATAAAATAAAATAAATTTGATAAAAAATCATTAAGATTAGTTCGTTTTGTTTTAAGAACGTAAAATAAATTTGAAATATGATATACACGTGAATTTCGCGAAAGTAGAGGAAAATCTGTATGGCACTTGTAAGCTTTCCAGCTTAATTTCGGCATTTCTTGTTGTGTAAGCTACATTCTTGGAAAACGTTCGAAGTTATCGTCGTGGTTGTCGTTTTATAGGATGGTTTTCTCTGACTCAAGACAAGAAATTCGATAAGGATATATATATATATATATATATATATATATATATATATATATACGTCAAGAAAGGGGTGGCTGAAAACAAACGTGCCGTTTCAGATTGCTAATCAAACCTATCTGTGACTTATCTGCAAATTGCCAGCAACCAAACGAATGACAGGTATAACGTAAATTGTACCCAATAAAACTAACAAGACATTGGGTTTTTCGAACTGAAAAAAACGAAAGAATTAAAAATTCTTATCAGTTAAATTTTGTATACCGTTTAATATATTCAAAAAATATAATTAATATTCAATAATATATATATTAAAATAATATTTAAAGTGAAATTGTATATGTAAAACGCAATCGTTTTATAGATACCATTGGAAAACAGATGCGTAGCGTAAAAACAATGGAATCGGTCATATTTTACAGAAGAAATACCGTATTCAGGACGAGAAAGGACCTGAAAAGAAAAAAAATCTAGTATAGAATAAAATACGTAACAAAGGATGAAATGAAGCTATCTTTTTGATTTTCGCAGCGAGAACGCGTACGAAAAATATGCTTTCTTCAAGCTGAGAAAAGGAAAATTGTAGAGTGAAATATCTTCACAACGACACGTAAACACTTCGCAAGAGGACCCGTTTTGATTCCTTCAATATCCTGAGGAGCCCGTTTTTATGACGCCCAGGATATATACGTAAGAACTTACACACGAAACCTATTCCGGGAATCGAACCGGGGGAAAATATCGAGATAAAAAAAAGTATAGTTGGGAAAAGCTAGATATATGTATGTATAATATGTATATATAGAAGATCGAGAAACGGATAGGAAAAGAGGCAGTGGCATACGCGCGGACTTCATCTAATATTCTATTTTGATACTACTACGTAAAATTTATGAAGTCTACTCGCAATGGTAGGACACTGTCGCGATTCCTATATTCGGACCCCAAATTCTATCCTTTCATATTCCTATCATATCTTATATAAAAATATATACTATGAGTACGTGTTTGTGTGTGTGTGTTCGACAAAAACTAATGCATATTCTATAGCGGCGATATTTCATCGGAAAATTTCATAAATTTTCCTTTCTTTCGTTTGCAATTTTGAATGTTGTATGTATTATATACGCGTGTATCGTTTTGAGAATTGAATATAAAAATTGTATCGATGCAAATAATTTTATATATAAACGATTAATATATTTATAACAATGTGATCAAAAAGTGAGGTAAATTTGTTAATAAAATGTAAATTATTTATTTATACTTAAAATTAAAAAAAATATGATAATATACGAAATTTATTAAAGAAAAAAATAATTATGACGGTTAAGCAAAGAACTTCAAAAGATTCAATTTTGCAGAACGAAATCGATACTGCGAAATTTTAAAGAGAAGAATAAATATTTAAATTCTACGTTACTTTCCATCATTAAATATTTTGCTAAATTGTTAATAATATTATTATAGCGTCTAATTAAATTTGAGAATCATTCATATCAAGAGTAATTAAATTTCTTGGTATAAATCGTATAGAAATAACAGATTTTTTCTTTATTATTAAGAGATAATTCCAAATATATTTTCTCTTTCAGATAATTTACAAATATATATGTATATAGAATGAAACATCATTTGTAATAATTTTCTTCTATAAAACGATTGAATATAGAATAGAATATTAAATTAAAAATCACCGATTTGTAAGAATGATAAGAACGAAATTATGCGTGTATAAATTTGTTTGTGAAATAAGAAGCTCGTAGTAAAAATGGAAGGTTTTCGCTTTAATTAAAGCGTTAACCGTAAAAGCATAATTTTGACGAGTACTTTCTCCGGTTTCGAAGTTTTAAATTAGACAAAGTTAGAACGTGGCTACGTGTCGAGGTTAAATTATTTACTACTGCAGAATATACTATCATTTTTATATAAATATTTCTCTAATATCGTCTGCTAATTGAAGATGAAAAAAAAAGAAATTATATTACATTTTTATCTTGTTTAAATATAGTACATGTGTACATATATGTATATTGTGGATCAACTGCAAATTGAAATCAAGGCAAATGTTTGCTTTTAATATTAGTAAAATGATGATATTCTCTGTTTGTTTTCTGTTGCGTTCATGGAAATTTCTTTTTGTCCGCAAATCGATTTGTTTCATTTGCGTTTTTTGTTGATATTGTATGTCTAAATATTTTCAACAAATAAATTACATTATACAAATTTATTGATTTGTTTTTCAAAAAGAAACGAAGCATTTATATATATATATTAAATTATGATTATATTTTTTTTTATTAATAAAGAAAATTATAAAATTTAATTTCTGAACAAAAGGCTGTGTAAGAAATTTTTATAATAACAACTGCCCGGATAGCTCAGCCGGTAGAGCATTGGACTTTTAAACCAAAGTGGCAACCCCGAAAAGCTCTCACACGACTTCCAGTTTTGATTTGAGCAATTTTTCAGCATTTCTAACAATAGTTTCGTCCGACAATCATATTGCGAAGCATCACGATAATGTTTCGGGAAAATAGGGAAAGTCTTCATCTGTCACAGTCGGAAACATATTGTAAGATATTAGGAAATTGGAGTCATCAGTTGCTTTTTTTATTAATCATCTTCATATATGTCACATTAAATGATACAAATTCGTAACATCAATCATTGTGATAAAAATACATATATTTTTATACGATATATATGCATTTAAATATTAATTAAAATTAAATTTAGATAAAAAAAATACTATAATTTAAAAACAATTGTTTATCACGTGTAATAAAGTGAACGTCAATCTTGAATTATTTTTATATTAAATGTTACAAGAAGACAGATCCGAATTTTCCACTGCGAATCATTCAAGTGACATTTTCCGGATTTTCACAGCATAATATATAAGTGTACGCTTTTTGTACGCTCCGTCAGATATTGTATTTTAACGCACTTTTTCGGAGCATTCAGTGAAAACGGAACACTCAATGTTTATTTAACCGAAGAATATATTCAAAATTCAAGCAAATATGTAAATAAAATATATAATATAAAAAGATGTATTATTTTTTCTGAATATGCAAAAATGGATATGGAGTAATATTTTTAAGTCATTTATTTAAATTAATTAATTGATTAGATATAAAAATTGTAAAATTTATTTTGTAGTTTGTTATTTTTACATAAGAGTTTAGAAATTGTTTTAGATATAAAGTCGACATTTGTATAAATATATTTGAAAGAAAAATGGAATAAGAAGCTGAGTATGGAACGAGCAGAAGGCTTTCGCACATTTGAATAAAGCGGGTTTGTTGTAAGTGGAGAGAAACAGGATATAAAGAGGATACAAATCAGGAAGGTATTTTCTTGTCCCGATGCAAACTTCTCCGGAATTAACATAAATTATTCAATGGTAAAACGCGAGAAGCAAACGCGAGACATATTTTGAATATACGTTAAGACATACGATATTTTGGATATTCAAAATATTTGCCGTTAAAATTGTAATATTTACAAATAAATCATTATCTTTGAAACACGTTATTATTATAAATTAATATTGATGATATCGAATAAATTCGACGACTTTACGGCTCACGTGCAACATTGAAATTTGCAGTTTTCCAAATCCAAATCGAGCAAAGTGGAAAAAAAATCGAATCTTGAGCCGTGGCGGCGAAGTTCGAAATTTGATTTACAAAGCGCCTAACGAACCAAAAGCTCTAACGTCGGAATGCCGTTGAAAACTGGAGAAATGAAAGCTTAACGCTCCGTTCCAAAATTTTGCGAAAATTTTAAACGAGTTTTCATAATTGTTTCGATTCGAATCGGTCGCGTATCCGGTTTTTGAGTTTGTTCAATCGATTTCGAATTATATATATATATATATATATATATATATATATATATATATATATATATATATATATCGGATATTTTGAAAACACAACGAATTATATTTCCAATTCTGTTGCAGCTTATACTTTCGAAACACACGAGATGTTTTTCGAAAGTTTGTAAACTTTGCCATATTGAAACTTTTCATCTTTGTGTTTGTGTGTAATATATATGATCATATATGATATCTATCAATAATAACTAAATATATTTTTTATTAAATATAAACGGAAATTAATTTGAAATATATTTATTACTTTAATATATATTATTTCCAATTTCATTTATAATTTATAAGTAGAACTTTTAATACAAAATTATATTTTGATAAATGGTAAATCGTATATTCATAGTAAATTTTGAAAATATTTTGGTATATTTATATATATTTAAATATGATTACCCACTTACAAAATGTTTCAACGTTTTTATCGAACGTAATATAAAACGAGAACGTTAATAATAATCATATTAATTAAGGTTAGTATAGAAAATATGGAGGTTAAAATGAAATACTTTTGTCTGAGTTGAAAGTTATTAACGTAACAATTTATATAATATTTTCTCTAGCAAAATTTTACGTAAAGCTTATTTGCGGCGAATATTTTTCCGTTAACGACGTAAGGAATGCATTTTAATTAATAATTTACTGTGTATTTAATATACGATTTTCCGGATAGAGAGCGATTACGCACATTTCGAGGGAAAACGCAACAACCCCCCCGGTCCGATGTTAACAATAAATATTTAATAAGGGAATGGGGTTTGTGATAGAACATCTAAACAGCTCTTAATGCCTTTCGGTGCGGGAATATTTATGTAATTAATTGTTTCAGTAATAAATTACTCACACGCATCTCCTCGGAACAGTCACGTTCCAGAGGTTCTCACGAACCGGTTCGCGGTCCTTAATTGCGCACGTATAGCGATGAAGTACCGAGCTGCTTCTGGCACATCTTAAGCCTCATCCCCATTTAGTCGGAATACTTCTTCTTTTTTTTTCTATTTCTCCTTTTTTCTCTTCCCCGTTACTCTTTTTCGCCGTTTTCCTCCTTCAGACTTTGGCTTCATTAAAACTTTCGGGAAACCGGTCCGGTTCGTTTTTCTCACTTTTGTCGAAATTCTTTCTCGCCGGCGTCCGGTAATCGTCATGATTGATCGACGGAATCGATGCACTGAAACTTTCTTTTGTTCCACTCTGGATCTCATTCCACTTTCAATTTGCGGAATTTTCCACGGAAAAATACACGATTTCCACGTTGGATTGGTTTTGAATCGGATCACGATGGAAATTGGCGTCGAGTTCGCTAAAGAGTTAATTTTAATCCTTATATAATTGCCAATATTTTAAATGTATTATTTCAAATAATTCGTACACTAAAAGTATCTCTTAGTCATATTATTTTAAATTCTTATATCATTTGAAAACCTTAATATGAACAAAAAAATAATAATTTAAAATATAATATATATATATATATAATTTTTCTTAAAATAAAAATAATTATATGTGCAATAAAACCTATCAAAAGAAGAATCTCTATTAGTTTTTTTTTCTATCTGTGTGTCTTCGCCTTTTTTCCATTTATTTTGCGAGCGAAGGCGTTAGAATTTTGCAACGATTTATCTTTCGAAAAATCTTTCTCTCTCTTTCTCTCTGTCTATTTCCATTTCTCTTGCACTTGTCCATAGACGACGGAGTAGGAAAACTTTCATTATCAGAGCTGGAAGTTTGAACTTAAACCTTCAGAGGACGAAAGATCTGAACTCGAGTTAAAGGAATTACCCTCTGCTCCGGTTGTATTTAAAACGAATCGTAAAAAAGTCCTTGTGCGAAGCTTAATAAAGTAATGTTGAAAAAAAAAAACGTTTCAAGTGGAAAAACCGACCTTTTACTAATTTATAATAGAGATCAATTCATGATGATATTTCATTGAGTACAATTGTGTACTATGAGCCAAAAAAGTGTCTTATTTTATTTACTACATTATATATATATATATATATATATATATATATATATATATTATATATATATATATATATATATAATTATATATATATATATATATATATATATATATTATAATTTCAAAAACAATATATAAATTATATTTAATTAATACAATATTTTGAAAAAAAATCTTTTAAATTAAAATTCAATATATGAATTGCATTTTTGATAAAGCAATATTTAAAAAAACGGATAACGTGATAAAAAAGAAAGTGAGGGAAATAACGTGCATTTTGCATATTAAATTTCCAAGACGAAAGCCAGATTATATTGTTTTTCTTCTTGCAATAGAGGTAACAAGTTTACTGTTTGGATTCTAAAAATAAAAGTTTAAAAAGTGGCGGATTTATACCTGTTGCTCTTTGGGGGTTTATTACCCTTGGCAATAGTCGAGTCTTGCTCTTATATACAATACGAGCATTTCAATGATATCTAAACTGATTTTTATATAAAAAGAATTTATTTTTTCATATTTCATTAAAATATAAATATAATATATAATTGAACATTTCTCTATAAGTAATTGTAAGCTTTTATTTTTTTATTATAAAAGGGTGAATTTAGGATTCTACACAAATTCTTTATTTAGTAAGTTAACTGTAATAAGAATATCATTATTATTCAAATTAATAATAATTTATTTTAATTATATGATAATAGATTTAGAATATACAAATGATCGTTTTAATTGAATTATTTAATAATAGTCGATTTTTTTCAGCCATACACAGCTTTTTTATTGAAGTAAAAAGAGTTAATTTTTTTTATATTCAACTTAAAATTATCAAGATCGTTCGACGGCTAATGGATATTGAACGATATTAATAAAAAAAAAAAAGACTATTACGATAATGTGTTATACGATGAAAAAAATAAATAAATATATATTAAAAAAAATATGTACAAATTGTGCAGAAAACGCCTAGGCTAATATTTATTGCGCAAAAGGGTGCGAAACAAAAGGGGAATCGGACTTCTTCTTCGTGCGGCAATTACCTCTTTGTCTTTGTCGCAACATAATACCTAATTTACTCTGTTGATACTCATTTTATGCTCAACAAATTGCCGTTTCTCGCACGCGATAAAACGTTGCGCATTTTCCGCCTTTCGTTCGTGTGCTTTTTTTTTCTTTCGTCCCGCCCACCCGCCGCCCTCTCACTCTTCTTTTTCATCCGTTTTCGTTCTTTCTTTCCTTTTTTTTTTCAGCCACTGTTTCATCCCCATCGCCGCCGTTTCAGGTCGACAGCCAGCTTTCTTCATTTCTCTCGGGCGCGTTTCATCCCTAAAGTATTTTTCGTTGCCGTCTCTTGCTGGCGCGTTTTTCTTCAGATTCTCGTATTTCCTTTTTTTACAACAGTTTTCTTTTTTTATATATTATTATTATTATTATTTGTTTTTTCTTCTTTTCGTTGCGTCTTGCTTTTTGTTCGTTTTTCGCCGCTGTGACTCTGCGTAATGACAGATCGCCGTCGGCCATTTTTCAAGATGGCGCTAGAGCGAACGATTTCATGCTCCGCTTCGCGTTCATCTCTCCTTTATACACCTATCTTATTCAGCGATTATTTTAATTCTTTATTGAATCAAACATATTATTATATATACAGGATGTTTTTTATAAGTATATAAAACTTTAAATTAAAATAAAATATAGATAAATAGTGTTATTTGCAATAAATTTGACTTTATTTCAAGAATAATTCTATTTCATTTTTACTAGAATATGATTTCTGGCATGTGGTTACCTCGGTTGGCTCAAAGAAAGTCTAAACTGAAAATTTCATTTTCGATCACTTTTTACAGCAATTGAGGTTATATATATATCAATGATAACTTGATAAATATTGTCTTCTAAGGCTTATCGGTATAGACTAGAGACTTCGAATAGCACAAAAAAAAATAATAATTCAGTGTGGTTAAATCGTATGATATTAAAGGACAATTTACAGGTTAATTTTGCAAAATTATTCGATCACTTGTTGAAACCACAATTCCTCCACATTAATAGCATTCAATTGTGGTCACCATTAGCTGTCACATTCTGACCGCCATAATTTTGAAATAAATACAAATTTATTTGCCCATAAAGTGCACTAATCTCACTTTTTCAGGATGTAATGTTTCGATAATAGTATGAGGTCATTTTAAATGTAACAGTTTGGCTTAACACATTCATTTAACCAAAAAGTATTGTCATTATAAAAACAACACACACACATATATATATATATATATATATATATATATATATATATATGGTTTAAATATTGTTTAGCGTCAAATCTACGATTCGAAATTTCATACTGGTCGGAATTTCGTTTTAAACGATGGCGATTCAGAAAATAAATTTAGCATCATCAATTAAACGAAACGGTCGATCAATTTAACGATAAAACGTTTTAATTTGCGTCGGATTTATCATGTGAAAACCGTTTCGAACGCGAACGTATATATTACGTATATAAACGTTCGCAGTTAACCTTAAAAAAATTGGCGTAATTGAAACAATTCTGAACGCTGTACGTTTATTTCATATATATGTACGGCTTTGTATTAAAAAAATAAACTGAATAAAAATGGCGTATGTGTAATTTTTAGAAAAAGAATATCAACAGGTGACGTGTCAGTAATAGTTGACCATCATCCCCCATAGAGAGTGCAAAGAGAGATTTTCAATTTGAAAAGTGTCAAAATGACAAACAATGAAAAATGTGACGGAACATATGTGATGTATAAAATTGTACGTGAACGTATTTTTACTGAGTAAATATGATATTAAAAAAATATATGAATTTTTTGCATTTTTTTAGTGATTTTTTTATTATATTTTATATAAAGTTTGAAATTATATAGAGCGATAATCTTTAATAATTTTTAATATGATTTTATATTAAAAAACATACAATTTTTGTAATAGAGAAAAACTAGTTTGAATTATTTTGACACCGAAAATTTGTTAAAAATGAATTTCAAATATAAATTCATCAAAAAGAAATGCCATTTCTTGTTTGAAAAGTGTCATATATATAAAAAACTAGCGCCGCCGCCGCCGCCGATGTGTTCAAGTCATCGTGTTTACAAAATATCGCGCTCGAATGCTAACTTATTTGTACGATTTAATATTAAATGACCTTTACAACTCAAAATATACATCATCGTAATGTCGGCATTCAATTTATTATTATATGTTTTCATGTAAAATATTTCAACATTTACGATTCAATTTTGCTTCAATTTCCTTCAATTTTGACAGTTGCGGTACAGCTATATACGCGAACACGACGATACTTTTCGTAACCCTAATTTTGTATATATTTTATAATGATAAATTAATAAATACACGTGACTTTTTTAATTTTATTATTTTTAAAATCTTTTTTTAAAATTTTTATTTTTAAATTCATTTTGATAAAATTTTTCATGTTTATGTTTATATCAAAAATATTGAATTAAAATTATATTTATTAAATATTTAAAATAAATATTAATTAATAAATATGATTTTTTTTTTAATATTAAAACCTAGAATATTTTAATATTATATATATAAAGCGTATGACGCCATGATCGTTAAATGTGTTGTTATATGACAATTAGACAATATCCATTAAACTCCAGTTTAATGGATATTGGAGGAGGTTATGTCATATTTCTCCGCGCACTTTTTAATTTGATTTTATTCTATTTCTTTTCAATAAAAGAAATTATTATTACTATTACTACAAGTTTTTTCAGTATATATATTTTTTTAACCATGCAAAAAAAAAAAAGATTTTATGTATTTGTATATAAAATATAAGTTTTTGTATTGCATATGAATATAAAATACGCCTTTGTTGATATCTTTTAATTGTTAGGTGAGTTGTTAGTTTTTGTTACTTTTGATCATTATTATATAATTTTTATAATATTTGCAATTAAATTTTAATAAACTGAATATATATATATATATATATATATATATATATATATATATATATATATATATATATATATAAAAGCGTGTACTTTTAATGACATTATGAAGAAATATTAATCGTATTTGTTTTAAATCTATCTTGAATAATAAATTAGAGTATCAACTAAAGA
The DNA here is from genome assembly GCA_024500535.1 of Leptonema lineaticorne. NCBI lineage: Eukaryota > Metazoa > Arthropoda > Insecta > Trichoptera > Hydropsychidae > Leptonema > Leptonema lineaticorne. The sequence goes on along the minus strand of JANIJI010000061.1, from coordinate 8,191,395 downwards.
TTTAAGAACTTTCTGTTTAGATAAATATTTTAATACAAATTAAACATGAATCTACATTATTCGAATACTTTAAAAATATTATATAATACAGTATACATAATTAATAAATTTAATATATAGTATATTGATCGAAATAGCGTCGTCGATGTTATATTATAACAAAATAAGTAAAATTTTCACGGGACATTGTTGCTAAAGTCGCAAAATATTCATCGATCAATTTAGTGTTTCGTATCGTTGACGTAGTCGATAAATTGCTAAATGCGCTGTGAAGTGAACGTCACTTTACTTATACAATCCATCATATTGAGAATGTCGAATTGTATAAAAATTCATCCTCTTTTCACACAATGGAGACGGTGAAATTTTTACACTAGTATACGACACGATTAATTTATTGCAATTTCCCATATCGAAAAAATATACACCGGTAATATTTGAAAATTTATTTTTTTTAATATAAAAAAAAAATTATATATTTTATAAACGATTTTATTAATAGTTAAAACTGCTAGAAATATAAGATAGCATAGTTAGTAATATGCTCATTTAGTGTATGAGACGTTTCGAATTCCAATTCATGTATATCGTTCATATTTTCATTTGAGAAAGTCATCTTTTTGCTTGAATATATACTATTATTTGAAAGCTTTGAAAAAAGATAAATATTTAATATATATGTATATATATATTTATGAATAATTGTTAGAAATTTTCAGTTTCTGCTAAATATTACAGTTGAACCGATTTATTTTATTAGATTGTATACTGTAATATATAATGTAATAAATATTTGTGGCATTTATTATGATTCAGTGGTAACGTTCATGCTCGCTTATTTTATCTCATACGTATCGATATTTCAATTTAAAATTTAAATAATATCTGAATTTTATTCAGAAAACAGACAATATATAATAAATAATAACTCTGTGAAGATTTAATATTATAGATGAAATATATTTTTTAATGATTCTAAAATATATTTATTCGCTTACATACTGTAATCGTTCTTGAAATATAAATTAAAGTCGTTCATTATAATATATAAAATTAAATATGTTTTATATAATAATATATTCCACAACGCGCAAATATTTATATAAGTCTATTTATTTTATTATATGTAAACACTTCCAACAAAATTATAATAATATAATTTTTAACGTATGAATAATTTGAAATTTACTATGATACATTTACCTATTATAATTGCCTTGATCTTTGAATTTCAAATCTAATTTAGATTAAATGTAATTCATAATATAATTACATAACATACATTATATATAATATAATTTAGTCGCAGATAAAATGATAGTCTATATATAATATTATAACATTGTGCTTCACATTTTCTTGAAGAAAGTATTAGTCAAAGGTTGTTTGAAAATTTTCATTAATCCTCAGCTTTGTGACTTCACGGGCACATTTTAAGCAATTAACTTTTTACTATATTTTTTAAATGTTTATTTTTTGTACTTTGTGATTATTAAAGACTAAGAACTTTAGAAGTGAATCTATAGCGATGCATATTGAAGTCACTTTTAATCCAACAACTTCAGATGTTAAACTTGTAGATGCCATTAATTAACTATGTAAGCTTAAAATTTTGCTAAAATGAACGAGATGCAATTATCAAAAGTAGATATATATATTTATATTGACTTATTTATTTTTTTATTAGACGCATTTGATAATTATCGATTTAAAAATCTTGATTTTTAAAACAATTTTGTTTTATAATAAATTCATATAATGTATTAAAAATATTGACGACCGTTCAAGCTTCTACTTACGACACACATATAAATCGATACAATATTTAATATCGATGAAAATATTTTTAAAATCGATAAAAAAAGAAAGAGAATATAGCGAAGCCACCATGCGAGAAATTATATTTAATGATAAATTTAAGATCGTTTCACGACGTCTACGTCGCCGTTCTAATAGCGAAAATATTTGCAACGCGAACGTTACGACGATAACACTAACGTAAACTTTCAATAACGGCGCGTCGGTTTTTCGCTTTTCGGCGCGGTCTCATCATCTCGGACGCGGCCGTCGGAAAAATTGAGCTTTTTTATTTTTTTTTTTTCGCTTCGCTTTTCGTAAAAATGGGTAAAAGAGTCGTCGCGAGTAAGATAGAAATAGAGAGAGAGAAAAGAAAAAAGGAGGAAACATGAATTATGAACGCATTTTACGATCGGCACAAATGGAATTTTTGAGAGAAACGTTCCCGTGCACCACAGAGTCGTATTATACGACCACGCAACGGAAGCGACGTAATCGAAGCGAACGACCGGGAAATTCTAACGTTTTTTTTTTTGCGATTTAAACCGGATATATTATTTTTATTTTCGGTTTAAAATTTTTACGATTGTAACGCTAAATGTTTTGCGAATGATCGCTGCGGTTATTTTAAATTGATTAATTTTTTTTTTCTTAAGCGTATCGGTAATTTTCTCATATATTTGTTCTTAGTGTGACGTATTGAATCAATTAAAATTATTATTTATGATAGTGATCCATTATCTTAATGGTTTTTATTGGATGATGTTATTTTATAATATATTGAAAAAAAAATATTTAATTTTAATTACCGTTTAATACTAAGACGGTTGCTCAATTTACGATTTTAAAAAATATATTATATATTTTATTAAAGAAAAATTTTGTAAAATAAACTGTTGAAATAAAACACATTAAATAAGTTCAAAAATAACGATGACATATATACTTTCATATGTTAAATTATTATTACTATATTTGTTAACTTCTTGAAAATATTAAGTATAATTTTTGTTTTTGAATTAATTTCCATTATAATACATTAAATATTATGGAGGTAATAAATGACTGTAATTAATATAATTTAATTTAATGTAATTCCCTTCTATAATCGGAATCTACGTAAAAGTACACTATAATTTTATATATACTTTTTTGTTCTATTTTCTATTAATCTAGTAAAATAATGTCCAAAAATTTCTCAGACATATACGAATATATTATATATATATATATATATATATATATATATATATATATATATATATATATATATATATATATATATATCAAAATATCAAGATATGATACAGAGAAATTTTCACACATTCACGTGAAAAATGCGTCGTTATAAAGTGTTGCCGTTTCAGTTTCCAGCAATAATTAATTATCGTTTTCAAACGTTTATTTTTAAGTAAGCAAGCTCCTCTGTTACGCGAAGCTTTCTACGGCGAAAGCTTGACGCCGCATGAAAAGGAAACATTCCCTTGAATTATTGTCAGGGCTCAGCCCTTGAAATGAAGATAAAACTGTTGTGTTTAATACTCGCCAATCTTGTTTTGACACAGCGGGACCACGACAAGAATAAAATGCAAATTTTACTCGAAAAATATGCTCGTAAGAATCTTATAAAAGATATATAATATAAACAAAAACCATATATGTAAACATCTCAAAATATGTATATTAATTTTCAGTGTTTTTTTTTTAATTTTATACTCTTATATATAATTTGTTAAATTTTATAGTTATAAATTGAAATTTTTGTTAGTTTTAAGATAGCTAATAATCACAAATATTATGTTATATTTATATAAATATATAATATGTTGTTTATGTTTTGTATCGTATTTTATATAAACCATTTCTCTTGAGGGTATTGACAGGGGAGCTCCTAATGCATACAATATCAAGGCTTGATTTATATAAGAACGTTTTGTTCAAATCTATATTTTACCATATGTAGAAGTAAATAGTTTGAATTAGGAAAACTTTCACGAGAGAAAATTAGTTTATTTTGCAAAGTTATTTATGAATATGGATTCACACACAATGCAGACTGCGTGATTAATTTATTACATGTTTTTATATTCTACATTTCTACTATAAATTAATATATTTTGAATATTAAATGTATTTTTTTATTATTATAATGTTTTAAAATAATAAATATTTTAGACGTGATTGTAGTTTGTAAAACGGCACAAAGCCGTGTTTTATAGATGGCGAGCTTCTTTTTGCATTCAAAGCCAAATGTCAAGTAAATTCCAGCGAAATTCCGTGCAATTCTTTTAAATCCGAAGAAAAATTTCATCGAATTGAAGCCGCAAGATTTATACGCGCGGCTTAAATCGAAACAAATGCGATGGCTTTAATTTAGTCCGAGAAAATTGGAAAAGGGCGCACAGTACGATAAAAATACTACGTTCAAAAAAAAATAAAAAAATAAAAAATATATATATATATATATAAAGAAAAACCCTTCACATTCACCCGATTCACTGGTATGAGGCGTAGTGTTTGTCGGTAATCCTTCAGGATGGCAAATAGCCCTGCTGGTCCCTCGATGTTCCCTTTTTCGGCGAGTCTAAAACTTGGTCCTTGGCACGCGCGACACATAAATACAGGGACGGCCCTTATTATCTCACTTTAGCAACGCGAACGCACGTGGTCACCATTCCGCCACGGAAGGGTCCTCTAGCATCCTTTTTCATTTTATTTTTCCGCCCTTATTTATTTATTTTTTCGTGAAGGAGAGCTCCATTTTCGCCACCATTGTGGCTGTATGTCAATTCGATATTTTCTTTCGACCTTTTTTCACTAGAAAAATTCGTACGCAGCTTGATCATCAAGTATCCGCATACACCTTAATAATTTTCCTACATTTATACAATATATAAACATATTTATATATATATTCTAATTCATTATTTGTCACAAACAAAATCTGGTATATACGAGTAACTTTTGCAATTCCGTTTATTCTCATAGTCAAACACTCATTGTCAGTGGACGTAAAATATTGCGTAAATTATGCTACGTCTTTTATATACGCATAAAATTTACGGTACGTTGCGTAACAAGATGTACTAAGTTATACAACAATTTTTCGCCAAAGTCAAATATATGGCACCGAAGTTTTACAAACTTTATTATTTATTTATATAAAACGTGGATATACTCAAGTCAACATAAAGCATTTAAATTATTATGTTTTTGTATTAAATTTTTAACAATTCATTAAGTGTAATTCGATCGTAATATTATTAAAAAAATATATTTATATCATAACATTTAAATTTAACGTAAAAATTATTTAAATATAACTATAAAATATTTATAACTGAGTAATGTGATTATCAATATTGATTTTATATATAATACCTATATAGTATTATATATAGTTTATATTGGTGGTCTTCATGGAAAACATAGTTTAGCGGTTTAGATTAATATCAGAACTATGTTTTAATGAGAAACATAGTTCGAATATAATATATATATATATATATATATATATATATAATACTTTAAAGTTACATTAATTTTTCTTAAAATAGTTTTTAAAATATTTTGAATTTTATTACAAAGTAAATGTAATAAATATATTAATAATAAAAAAAATATTGAACAATCAATTTTGTTTTAGGAAATTTTGTAATATTCGAAAGATTACGAATAGTAACTATCATTAAGAAAAGCGCACCCCACGGTAATTGCTCGTGAAATGTGCAATTTATATGATTACTGTACTTAATATTTAACGACGAACCATATATGGTTGTTGAAGCGTGAAAATCATCATTTTATATAACGATCTAGCATTTTATAAACGAACGATTCGATAACATCTAAAATGAATAAAAGATGTTTATTATTAATATTATTTTTTTCTATAGATGAATTGTATGTTTTTTTTTTAATATAATATATATTCATATTATGCGTTAATATAACGATATGTTGTCATGTAACGATTTAGTTTTTGACACTCAAACCCTTTAATAATATCAAATGCCGCGACTCAATATTCGATATTCCATGGCACGTGCCTCAAATGCGGTCGGGATTTTGCAACAAGAAGAAGAAATATATAATATATATTCGACAGGGGTCGTTATGGCCGACGTAAGGCTTTCGTAAAAGGATTTACGGACAATGGAACAGTTTTTCCCGCTCGGTGGTTGGAGTGTTAAAGGCGAAAAATAAGAAGAAAAAAAAACTATATATATATATATATATATATATATATATATATATATACATATATATATATATATATATAATAGTACATCGTTTCGATCGACGTTATATTACAACATGGTCGTTTGGATTTTCTTTAGAGTGCGTGAAAACGAATTATTTGTATGATTTTCTACTTATTTTTATTGTGATACTATATTATATTTTTATATATAAAATTCGAATAGTGTTTTTTCTATATTACAATTTTAATTATATATTTCTATTTTCGTAATTTATTACATGCAGAAAAAAATATTCAATTTTAAAATATATATGTTAACAATTATTGTTTTATTGCGTTAAAGTCATATAGATGAAAAGTATGGCTTTTTGTGTTAATAACCGTATCTTAAGAAACAAGCTGTCAAAATTGGATCGTAAATGCTGAAATATTTTACATGAAAATATATAGTAATAAATTAAATTTCAAAATGGAAAGGATCTATATTTTGATTTGTAAAGATTATTTAAGAATAAATTGTAAAAATAAAGCGACATATGACGAAACAGAAATGCTACACCACCATACACCATAATAATATAATACTTCAAACGATTTTTGTAATATACATATATACAAGAATATATTGTATAAACAAAATTGGGTGCATTTTAAAATAAATTGTATAATAAAATATCGTAATTTATAAATGGGATTTGTCTGTATTTTAAATGCGGAATGACATTGTATAAATGAAATAATTGGAAAACGAGTCAGATTTTGATGTAACGTTTTTAATTGTCGTTCTGTAGATACGTTAAATTTAATTAAAATCGACGGTCGAAAAACGAGTGTCAAAAGTGAAACGAAGAGCGTGTAAAATATTTAATGAAACGATTTTAACGTATTCTTTATATTCGCGCTTTCAACCCTTCATCATCGTCCCTTCGCCTTTACCTCACCCCATCGCCTCTCTCCTACCGTCACGCAGACACTTCCTTTTCTTTTTGAAACAATTAACGAGGGCTTTTCGTGACCATTGACCTCGAAGAGGTTTCAATATAAAGCAGTTCGTTACGTTTACTCATCGAGCAAAGAATCAACTCTTTCTTGTTCGTGAATAAATTATTATTCATGCGCGATCATGTTGCTCTCCGTTGACATTTGTCAGAAGTTAATTTCTGTAAATTTATTTGCCGTTAAAATTGAAATGAAAACGAAAAAGGTTAATTGAAAAAAAAATGAAAAAGATGATCTTTTTTTCCTCTGCAACGCAAAAGCTCGATTATTATTACGTTTAATTAAATCTTATCGGCTTTTTTTGTATTAGATTTAAATAAATATATTTAATAATACGCTTAATTTCAAAATGCGATTTAATCTAATTATTTATTTATAATTCTATTCGTATTTTCAAACGATTTTAAAACCATCGCACAGGCAAAATCAACGAATCAAGATAGTTTAAACAAGTCCTAATTGAAAACCACTTTGCATTAAATCCCATAGTTTACGCTGTTCGAGCGTATCATTCGTTTAACACGCTGAAACCAACATTCGAAACGATTTTATTCGTGCGAAATACTCTCGGTAAAAAAAAAATGCGAAGGATATATAGAAGAAAATCCAAAATTTTTCATTCGATATTTTCACTAAAGGAGTAGAAGAAAAAAAAAGATAGAGAGGCAAAGCAGCAGTAAATTCAAATCCACGGAAAAGTAGACCATTGTTAGTTTATGTTCCGCGAGCAAACACACAACCAGATTTTCAAACATTGAGCACACGCAGATTTGGATATATATATATATATATATATATATATATATATATATATATATATATGCGATTTTCCATAAGTATTTGCGGATGGATTGAGCATAAAAAGGAGACGAGCGCGCTATACTGATTTTTTTTTGACATTTTTTACGGGGCCATTTTTCTAAAATGGAGTAAATACTTTGCGGGTTTCGGTGCGGAGCGGCGGGCGATAAGGGGGTTCGCGCCACAAAAGGGATGGGCTGAGGAAAACCTGGGTGAATTTAGAAATTCGCGTAAAACGAGACCGTCTCGGCAACGTGGAGGGAAAACAATACGAATTGATGTCATTTATCGAGACGTGGGCCGTCAGCAAATGTGACGGAGTTAAAAGTAGGCACAAAAGATGGAATAGTATATACTTTAGATATTCTACAACTTTTATTTTATTATTATTTTTTTAATTTAAAAAATAATAATTTTGGTAAAAATAGTTAAACTATAATTCGTAGAAAAGATTCATGACAATAATATTTGTCGGTTCTTATTCATAAATATCGATTTACATATTTTTATCACTCGAAAAAGTTTAGGGAAGTTTAATATATTCTTTCGACTCGTTTTTTAAACGTAAACATATACGGGCACTATTATGAATAAATTTTTAGTTTTTCACTTATAAAATAATATACAACGAAATAAAAATAAAAATATAAAAGATCAATATTTATCAAATAATATAATCAAAATATTTTTATGATTAATTTGATATATTTACGTTTTATTAATATTAAAAAATTATATTCTTAAAATCTTGTGTTTACATTAATTATAAAACATATTAAAGTTGTTATAGATTATTGGAAACATTTTAAAATTATTGCGAAATAAAAAAGTAACTCATAATTATTCAACAATTGTAATGTAATTGTTTCTTACTATATATATATATATATATATATATATATATATATATATATATATATATATATATATATATATATATATATATATATATATATATATATATATATATATATATATATATATATATATATATATATATATATATATAATGTCACAATAATAATACTCGATTATATTTCGATTTCAATCTATTTAAATATATTTACACATATCAATACTCGTTTCAGAATTGAATAATTTCACATTTTGAGAAACGCTGACCCGAAAGCAACTGCGGTAACAGTGGAAAGCGGCTTCGATTGTGGCAATGGTGGCTGCCGCGGTGGCGGTCTCCTTAGTTCTAGAAATGTCACATTTTTTACGGCACGATCCTTTTCTTTTTATTTTTTCTTTCTTTCTTTCTTTTTTTTTTCACGGGGAGCCGTTATCCTTAGGGATTGTGACCCGAGTGCGAAATCGGCACTGGCTGCACGTCTCGCGACACCCTCAACTTCATACGGGCGAATTCTCATCACTGTTTCCCCACGTTTATTCCCATATATAGAAAACTGTGGCTCGACGTTACGTGATCGAATCCCAGACATTATCATATAATTCCGACATTTTCGACGGATTCAATATGCGCCTCTACTACTAATACTGCTCCTTTTTTTTTCTTCTCTTTTTGTTATTCACCTTTGCCCTTGCTTTTTCTTTTTGTTCATTTCGGTGAACCTTTTCTATCTTGTCTTTCCGCACGCATTCGAATATTGGTGCGAATTTTTTCGTGTGATGCTTTTAAGTGAACACGATTTGTGATGTGCATATCTTCGATGTTGTCATATTAAGTGATCTTCTTCTATATAACATGATGCGAATAGTAAATATTTATTATATATATATAAATATATTATTTCAGAAGAATTATTTAAAATTGTGTTTCAAATATTCATATTGTTCCGAGTAGATTTTGGATATTTGATTCACGATAATAATTTCACATTAATTAATTTATAATATATGTGTAAATTAATTCATTATAAAATTGAGAAAAAAGAACAATTAAGTATCATTCACAGTTGAATTAGTGTAGTTGAAAGGATAAATTTTTAACTATTATAAAAAATGAATTAACACTTAAGTGACTGAAATATAGTTTATTTTTAGAATGTTTTGTTTATATTGTATAAATAGAAATTTGAAAATTGATGTTCACCGTAAATCTTCTAAAAAAATTTCATCAGTGTTTCTCACTATATTTACTACGTTTTTTCTTTTCTTACAACCTAACCTTATATTCTTAGTTCTCACTTTCTGTTCTCGACTTTTCCTTTTTTTTCAAACTGATACATATACGCACATATAAAAACGTTTGAAATTTATTTTCGAAAGTAGATTATCATCGCTTGCGAGAGACTTCACTTTCAGAATTTCGATTTTTAGCCCGGAAAATTCCGTATATGCGGGGAAAATTCAAGGAAACCGTGTAAATTTTTCAATAGATTGGTCGTTAAGTATAAGAAAGCGTAAGGTCGAAAGTATAGTTAAAGTTCGAAGAAAGCTCTTGATAATCGTACGGCGAACGAGGCGAATTCGGTCGGATTAGATAGCAATAAAAGAACCGAGATTTACAATTCAAGTGATTCCCTTTTTATATGTCAAGCCTTTTTTTTTTAATTCGATCAAATAAGATACTAAAAGATTTTATTAAAATACGTTGTATATATTATTCTATAGTTTTCAAAGAGAGTGCAATTTTAAAAAAAGTATCTCTAGCAAGTTGAACCCGAATATAAATGTGCATGCCTGTCGGCACATAAAAAGCCAAAGTTTCTTTTTTTCTTTTTTTTTTTGCTTTATATCACACCATATGAGGTGTTGATAGTAAAAAAGCGTTTTATTGAGCTGAACGACCTCGGCAAAAGATAAAAGTTTACATACCCCTGCGGGAGACAGTGGCGCGAACGTTTGGCAGTAAATGTTCGCGACCCTCGTTATTCTCGTGTTTTACAATAGTATTTTTGTATATAATATCTCAAATATATGTTCTAAATGTTACTATAAAAATCTAATTTTTAAAAATAAATATTCAATATTCGTTAGATTTTTATATTAATTAACAAATAAAGCCTTAAAATTTAATGTATAAACATAGTAAATTATTTTTAATATGTATAATAATTTTTATTATGGTTGAAATAAAGTAAAAATTTAAATATGACTTCCATAAGAATTATAGATTTTTTGAAGATTTTAAGACTGCTTAGTAAAATGATAAAAATGAGTATTTCTATGTTAAAAATATTATAATAAAAATGACCAAATATAAAAAAATGCACACACTTGCTCTACATTCAGAATGAAATTATATAATAGAATAATATAAAGTTTTTGCTGTGGTTTCGCAATTATTACTAGTTTTTAAAAAGAAAATACATAAAAAAAATATTTTGAACGGCTCGATATATAAAAAAAATAAATTATGTCAATAGAAATGAAAATTATATATTTCACATGCGAATTTCGAAAAGTCAACGACTTGAATACTCCAAATATCCACAGAGAAATTTATTTTTATTTGAGCTATAAATTTAAGTACTAAATTGAAACTATTAATCTTGCTCACTTTGAGCTTGACAAACTACCCTCTCAAAATATTTACAATTCAATTCGGGGCTCTTCCGTTACAATAGTAATTTTAAATTAAAAACGTACATAATATAAAAAGCAGTATGAGCGCATTTTATTTATGTA